>JAVDOI010000004.1:0-37500 GCA_032191485.1 Leptoclinus maculatus
CTCCTCTCCCTCTATCTCTCTGTGTCTCTCTCTCATTCAGGTCTTAGAGATCTTTAGAGGACCCCCCCCCCCACACACACACACACTCCTCCCTCTATCTCTCTGTGTCTCTCTCTCATTCAGGTCTTAGAGATCTTTAGAGGACTCCCCCCCCCCCCCCCACCACACACACACACCCCATTTTAAAATAAAAGCCCCACAGAATGAATTCTAACTGAAATGCTTGTGATGAAACCTGTCATTTATCTAACATTATGATTCTGTCTCCTCTCTCCCCCACCCAGCCCCACCCTTTCAAAATAAAAGCCTCATGGATTAACTATTTAAACATTAAGCTCAAAATTAGGCTTTTTTGTTGAAATAATGAATGCTCTTACTAATACTGCGACAACTATTACTACTGCTGCTAATATTTCTAGTATTACTACTACTACTACTGCTACTAGTACTACTACTACTGCTATTACTGCTACTTCTCTCTCTGTCTCTCTCTCTCTCTCTGTCTGTCTCTCTCTGTCTGTCTGTCTGTCTCTCTCTCTCTCTCTCCTCTGTATCTTTCTGTCTCTCATTCCTTCTCGCTCTTCTGTCTCTATTTATCTCTCTTTATCTGTCTGTCCCTCTCTCTCCTTGTCTCGCTCTCTGTCTCTCATTCTCTGTCTCTCTCCCTCTCTGTCTTTCTTTGTTTCTTTGTCTCTGTCTTTCTCTCTTTATCTCTATATATCTCTCTCTCTTTCTCTTTCTCTCTCTGTCTGTCTCTCTCTCTCTCTATCTCTCTCTCTCTCTTCTCTCTCTCTCTCTGTCTGTCTCTCTCTCAATGTGTGTGTCAAACAGGATTCCTTCTCCTCTACACAGAGCATGTGGTGTACCTTGAAAATACATGCTGAGTGACTACCGGTAACATCGGCGTGTATATATATTGCGACGTCTTCGGGCAGTAGAAGCCACACTGTCAACATTTCCTGCGGAATTTTCTAGTTATTTTTGTATCACTATAATATCGCTGTATGCATATAGGAGGACTTGTTGTGATCCTTTTCCTGGATACAAACACGCTCACAGCAGTATAGAGGCTGCTCTGATAGGAGGAACCGTTAAATCTTTATTATCAGAAATGATTCAACCTGCTTACACACACACACACACACACACACACACACACACACACACACACACACACACACACACACACACACACACACACACACACACACACACACACACACACACACACACACACACACACACACACACACACATACCCACGCTGAGAGTCAAACAAAGAGATCTGTGTCAGTTGGTTTACCCAGTAAACTCGATTTGAGTGGTAAAGACCTGTCTACCTGTCTTCTGCAAAGTATAGCGAGGTCAGGGTCGGAAACTAACGCTAGTCCGCTAGCCCGAGGCGAGTGGATTTTTGGAGGGACTACCTAAATTATCATTCTCACTAGTCCTCATGGCGAGTGAAATTTGAGAGGCTTTATTCGTTATTTATGTCCGGAAAAAGACTTTCCCGATAAGTACCGTAATTGTTTTATCAGCTGTGTCACTTGCACATGACCGTTCACAAAGTGCCAGCACAGGGCGTCCTGTTTTGCTCTCTTGTCCGAGGCATGTGCTGCGAGTCTCTGTGGACGTGGGTTGACATGTCCACCCCCCCACCCCCCGGTGTCTTCCCCATTTCCTTTGTAATCTGTGAGTTTCCTGCCTTCTTCCTACCATTGTTGGACAGATTATTACTAACAGAGCATATAGGACCATAGTGAAGAGCCAAGCTGAGCTCCTTCTCAGTCCCGTCCAGTACTGAAGTCAGTTCCAAATATTAAGATATATGTATAAGAGGTGTCCTTTTAAAAAGTGTTTCAACAATTTTACGATAACTTCTGTTATTTTATTTATTGGTAGAACTGCCTGATATTGATTCTGTGATCACATGAGAACTAAAATAAGGTTTTGAACAACACGTTCTCACTCCAAACTCATGGAATACAGACACTTGGTCAGTGGCTCTACGCTTCAAACTGACGCTTTGGGTTCCCCTCTAGCGTCAGCTATAGACGCTATGGACGTTACGTCACTTTTCTCTCATTACAAGCAGAGTGTCTTCATCAATTTAAAACGTAGGTTTTACTTCGTCTTTGGGTTTACTTACACAACAAAACTACCCGTTTAGGGTTTGGAACAGATCGTGGTTGCTGCATCATTATATCTTTTTTTTCCGCAGAAACAAAATCAATCTGTAATTATGTTTGATACAAATTCATATCTTTGTATCGATTAGGTATTATAATGTTCAGCCCTAACTGGGACCAAAACAGGGAGGGGGAGGATAAAAAGAGACCAGCCCCTCTAACACGAAATTCACCTTTGTATATTGTAAACAGCCCCAAACAGCCTGTCAACCACGTTGACTCGGCTGAGGATGCTGTGAATGTAAGTGCCGACCCAGCACAAAGACCTATAAAGGAGGGGCTTTAGCCCAACAGAGCCCTGAGCAGGGAAGCTGCTGACGCCTGTGCAATGCTGCCACACAATAGGCCGAAACACATATTTCCACAGCAGCATATTTTGACTGAACACTGGGTTCAACCAACAATAGTGCGCTCTCACAACACACGGCCAAGCCTTGACATTCAGAGGTCTTGTGGCGAAACTGTCGGAAACAGTTTGGAATTAGCTGCTGTAAAGACTGAAGGGAGGAAGTGAGGCCCTGCTTCTTGTGGCTTTAGAATAGGGGTGGGGCCATCTACGTCCTGGGCCTTGAACACACTTCTTAGTGCATGTGCTCTTCGCTTTACTGCTGCTGCTTCAGAGTTTCACCATCTGGAGTTACTTCACATGCATGTGATCAGACGATGACAGAATGGTAATGAAGATGTGTTCAGACGTCTAGTAATGAGGCATTCACCTCATGAATCATGGCACATCTTTTAGTATATAGATATTGGTGATTCTGGCCCTGGTATTCCTTGGTATTTTAATCTAAACCTTATTTTGCAGTATGGACCACTGCTACTTTACAATCAATGAAACGCATGTAAAAAAAGCAATGAGGCTCTCGTTAATAAGATATTAGTGCAGTGAAAGCATGCTCCCTTATCTGATATTGACCTACTTCATAACCACTTCTTGTAGTTGGAAACTAGTTCAGTATCTTGATCAAAGAGGACATACAACACATCCTCATATCTAAAGGACACGATATCGTTTGTCAGTGACTCCAAAAATGACAGATATGAGTATTCTATTTAACGTTTTTAACACACAGCTACATGATGAAACTGAACTTTCTGGATGTGTTCAAGAAAAGATCATGGTTTGGGTTAAAGTACGTTGAGTTGTTATGTAATGCAGGTATGCTGCTACGTACCGACGTAGTTACGAACATACTAACGCAGCAACGTACATAACTTCAAATATGTCAGCGTAGTCTTGTTGTCACCTTCTACTACGTTATCTGACTCCCTCTTCTGCTCCCTTCACAATTACTACATTAGAGCCACCTCCGAACAACAAACGCAAATATGGGTTTGAGGAATTTGATACCTCATGTGGCGCTGCTTCACAATGATCATTAGCTGTTGGCTGTACATGGTTGGTCAACTGTCCACGCAGGCTCTAGCGCAGTCAGCCAAAGGCCGTGGACCTCCTTCTTTCCCTTGAATTCCTGAGAAGCTTTTCAGTGTTTAGCTGCACAATTGATGAACAATAATATGATTAAACTATCGGTTCATCTTCTTGTAGTCACTTGGAGGGGATCAAGTGTGCTCTGAGTGTTGTTTACTTTCCAAGGCCAGAAGAGAACAAGATGAGCTCATGTGGTACCAAGTAATTCAAGTGGGGCAGCTTCTAATTGTAGATTCTCTCTCTCGAGCTGCATTGTGCTTCTGTAGAGTGATAACATGAGCTCACTTAGTTGCACACACTAATAGAAAGCTCAGGTGTTGATATTCGACACGGATCAGATCTTAATGCTTGAAAAGCACAGATTACTCAACCAACTTGTGCTTTTCCTGTACTACAGCAGGCAATGCAGATGAGTTCACTTTAGAGCATTGAAAGCCTTTACAGGACCTGGAATTATCTCAACAGCTATCTATAAAGTCATAAACCTGTTATTACAAACCTCGCTTCACTTGTAAATGAGCAGCTTTGAATGTAAGCAAATGTACAACGAAGCGAACTTTCCCTCTGTATGTTGGAGGCGAGGGAACAGAATACATGTACTGTACTTCTTATCCAGCCATCGTGCTGTGTGACATACTAACATAGTTTTGGTTCTCTACATAATGAGTGGTATTGATCATTGAAGTCAAATATATTTAATTTATTTAGGCTGCGGCCACATGTGTTGATTCAATGCGAGTTTAATCATACAGTCTGGTTCAACATGTCTACAGCCCCGTCTTTTCTCTCAGAACAGGTTGGGAAGATTAAAGAATTATTCTGGTTTCATTTTTGTACTATGGCCATCATTTATTCAGTTATGTCATTGTGCTCGCCAAAGCAATAGCTTTCATTCGGTTGCATTGCTACAAACGCTAATGGGCTCAGAAACACAAGCAGTCAGGCCATCAGACAGAAAGAAGACAATTATCTGAAGCACTTCATACTGAGCACACTTGAAATGACTGTAATAGTCCCTTATTGTACAGGAAGAGGCACAGTAGAAACTATGTTGGTACACAACCCCTGCAGGTCCAAGCTGAACCAAGAAGTCGCTCTGTGAACTCTGACGGATGTTTGGGGGATATTTCTACCAATCAAGACCTCTTTAGTTTGCAACCTGTTTGATCATCTGACTGCTCATGTTTTTAAACCCATCACACTTTGTTGGAGCAATGAAACCAAATCCCTTAGTTTTAACAATTAACTTTGGTAAGTAAATTGTATAAAAGGTGATAGAACTGATGGCCAAAAGATAAGGCCCAACTTAAACTGGTTCATCCAAGTCACATTGATTTCCCTTCACTAACTTGTGACTTGTCCTGTTAGGATTAATGAAGTAAGGCTTGTGCTGTAAGGCTGTTGACAGGCAGTAGGACGTATCAAACATTGTATGAAAGCCAAGAATTTCAAATATCTGGTGATACCATCAGGGGTGTCAAACTCCTCTTCACTCTGGGCCACATCAGCATCATGGCCCTCAAAGGGCCGGTTGTAAATGTAAGACTGTGTAAATGTAACTACTCCTAACATATTGGTAAATAACTGTCTCTACATTTGATTATTGTTTATTCAAGTGTTAAAATATTGTACATGCAGTTATATAAATGTAAAAATATATTTAAGCACATTTCTGTTATTATAACTTAAATCCTTTTAATTTATGGTTAATAAACCCACATTACTCTATCAAACTATTAAAGACAAATATCAAAGACAAATATCAAACAAGTTATTACAATAACTTTGTTCAAAGCTTAAAATCCTTTCAAGGGTGCGTTTGCACAATCCCACGTGAAGTATTTCATCTGTTGTAAAGTCACGTTTAAAGTAGTCTTCAATGTACTCACAACACATTTACATGTAACATGTAGAGTAACCTGTGAAGAGCTTTACATGTAACATGTAGAGTAACCTGTGAAGAGCTTTACATGTAACATGTAGGGTAACCTATGAAGAGCTTTACATGTAACATGTAGAGTAACCTGTGAAGAGCTTTACGTGTAACATGTAGAGTAACCTGTGAAGAGCTTTACATGTAACATGTAGAGTAACCTGTGAAGAGCTTTACATGTAACATGTAGAGTAACCTGTGAAGAGCTTTACATGTAACATGTAGAGTAACCTGTGAAGAGCTTTACATGTAACATGTAGAGTAACCTGTGAAGAGCTTTACATGTAACATGTAGAGTAACCTGTGAAGAGCTTTACATGTAACATGTAGAGTAACCTGTGAAGAGCTTTACATGTAACATGTAGAGTAACCCGTGAAGAGCTTTACATGTAACATGTAGAGTAACCTGTGAAGAGCTTTACGTGTAACATGTAGAGTAACCTGTGAAGAGCTTTACATGTAACATGTAGAGTAACCTGTGAAGAGCTTTACATGTAACATGTAGAGTAACCTGTGAAGAGCTTTACATGTAACATGTAGAGTAACCCGTGAAGAGCTTTACATGTAACATGTAGAGTAACCCGTGAAGAGCTTTACATGTAACATGTAGAGTAACCTGTGAAGAGCTTTACGTGTAACATGTAGAGTAACCTATGAAGAGCTTTACATGTAACATGTAGAGTAACCTGTGAAGAGCTTTACATGTAACATGTAGAGTAACCTGTGAAGAGCTTTACATGTAACATGTAGAGTAACCTGTGAAGAGCTTTACATGTAACATGTAGAGTAACCTGTGAAGAGCTTTACATGTAACATGTAGAGTAACCTGTGAAGAGCTTTACATGTAACATGTAGAGTAACCTGTGAAGAGATGCTTCTGTGACTGTGTTTAAGTATCTCATCATTATGACTTTCTTTTTTTAACAATTTATTTTTTTTTTGCTGGCGGATTCGCGGCCCACATAAAATGACGTGGCGGGCCGGATTCGGCCCGCGGGCCTTGAGTTTGACACCCATGCTACTGTACCTGACTGAGAGCAGATGTTAAATACAGCAGCTTTGTCAGTGGCCATATGCATCAAACTGTGACGCGCCACGTGGCCGTAGTAATGGCGGGAGTAAAGGAGGAAGTCTGATCGCGTTTCCTAAAGGCCGCATAGGGAGGAGGTCTGGGTGTATGGTTGGGTCAAACACAGGACTTTCACCCAGGAGACAGGTGTTTGTGTCCTGTACGAAACCAAGTCAATGTTGACTCATTTTAAGTTTCATGACGTTACTTAACATTACTACTTTACTACATCGCTTACTAAATTACGTTACGTAGGTATCGTAAGATTACCTGACTGCATATCATATGTAGTGAGCCTACTTTACTATGTAACAAACATACTTATTTTTTAAACCTATCCAAGTACTTTCCTGTGAGAACAGAAGTTGATTTTGAAAAGACTGTGTGTACATGCTGCGGGTCGATGACTCGGTACTGCCGATAACGTGAAACATACTAGCCTTTTCCATACACAATCATTAGAAACATAATACAACATTTTGACTGTCACAAACACCTCAAAATGACTATGTATCTTGACAATGTTCTCCTTTCGGTCCAATAAAATGTGGAAAATCTAGAAAACTTATATGATGAAATTATTTCATCATATTCGTGTGTTTGGCCAACAGGAAGACAGCTCTCAAACAGGGAGGACCGCTGCTGACTTGGCTCAAGAAGGACTCTTGTATGCATGTTCTATTGGCCCAAAAAGGCAGCTAACATCTTCTTTGTTCACTGAAAATGACCTAACTGGGATACAAATCTCATTGGTATAAGGGCCAAATATCAACATGTTGTCATACAACAATTTTTATGATATCTTAAAAGTTACTTCAACATTTTTGTGTTCTCAAAGAATGTGCAGCAACACGAGCGATCAGTGCGCCTGAACAAGGCCCTGCAGTGTTTAGGCTACAAAAGTACTGTTAGTTTTAGGAAAACGTCATGGTTTGGGTAGAAAAAGAACTACGTAAAGAAAGTGAGTTACTTAATAAAACAAAGGTAAAATACAACGCCCCAAACATTCTCCTGAGTCAAAGTCCTGTGTTTGTTTGAACCATCCTGACTTCTTTAGAGGCAGCGCTGCATGTCCGGGCTCTTGATTATGTGGGCTATATAAGACTAACGTTTTGTAGGTCTGAGTACAAACAGTGCATGACAACAGCCTGAACATATGTATGTATGTAGTCAGTGATGTGGACAGCAGCTTTTCATACAACCTTTGGACCAATTGTCATACTTGAAGTAGTTCTCGATACCCAACATGAGAGAAAGACTGCTTCCATCACAGATCTGCTTGCAGATTTTACATTCAAGCGGGAAGAACTTCTGCTTTTGATTGACACACAGAGTGAAAGACAGTCATCTTAGATACTATTATGAAACACACGGCATGTGTTTCCAGAATCTTACATTTGTCATTCTTTTCCTTTAAATCTTAGGCTGACTTTATTCCCTGATTGTTGGCTCTGACCGACAGTAATACGAATGTATCCTAGAACTGTGTGGAAACCTGGCTATGTGGCAGTTCAGCAGCCAGACCTCAAGTTCCATATAATGTAGTCCCACTGGAAACCTGTGAAAGGTTCCAAAACAACATGGAAACTGATTCTACACTGAAACCAAAGATAATTATACAAAGAACATATTCAAACGAATGGGAATATAATGTTTTTGATCATGAAGTGAACACCAATCCAAACATTCACTGTGGTTTGCAGGTTTCCCTATTGCAGAGGAGAAACCCCTTCAGAACTATTATTCTTAAGTGTATTAGTTCCACGCCCTGTTTGCTCCCCCCTCTGCTAAACCAGCCTGGTCAGTCTGAGCCTGATTCATCCCGCGGTCTCATTGGAGCACTGCTGTAGACTCTGGATCTGGCCCAGCAGCCTCCCAACAGAGACCCGGTGAAAAAGTGCTTTGAGTTCTGGGACTATTTACTTGTCTGACTTCATCATCTTGACACATCCAGCTTGTTTTTTCCCTCCACTTACCTCTCTAACTCTGTCAGTCTGCTACTGCAAGCTGACACCTTTAACCTGGAACACTTGAAGGTATTATAGACTTCATTTAGAGCAACACCTTTCAGCACACACACACACACACACACACACACACACACACACACACACACACACACACACACACACACACACACACACACACACACACACACACTGTGCTTCTGACTTACCGAGTCTGCTCCATGTCTGACGTAAAGTACAGAGAAACCCTTCTCCTCTGGTCTCTGCCTGTGACACTCACTTTCTCTGACTCACTCTTTCTAACTGCTCCTCTCGTTCCTTCACCATCTCCGCTTTACTCTTCTCCTCTTTTTCCTCTCACTTCTTCCCCTGTCAGACGCGGTATAGTCAAGAACTCAGCTGAGGAGAGCCTCAAACGCCTGCTCTGGTTGCCCTGAAGGTCCCAGTGTGAGCGCTGTGTGAGAGAGACACTGTGTGAGTGTGTGTCTCGTGACGGGGGAGGAACCACTGGGCAGCAGAGGGAGATCTCTTTACCTCCTCTTAACATTTTCCCACCTCCTTCTATCTGTGCTTCCTTTTAGACAGTGTCTGTTTTTATATGCGCAAGTACATGGGAAGACTTTCAGTTTTGATGAATGAATGTGTAAGTTAGTTGCAGATAACACACACACACACACACACACACACACACACACACACACACACACACACACACACACACACACACACACTAGCCTGATGTATTACCCTTCAGGAAACACAGTCCCAAATATGATGAATTTAAAGTTAGCCAGTACTGGCCACCAAACTGAATGTAACCATCCTGCAGGAACTGACAATGGCACTGAGCAGGTGTTAACTAACTAACTAACTAACTATGTAACTAAGTAAATAGCTGACTAACTAACTTACTAATTGCTTATTTCCTGAACTGGGACTGGGCTCCCCCACATACTGTACTGATACCTCTCCTAACCCCGAACAGACACACAAACCATTCCCAACTATCACAAACTGAAACCCACTTTCTCATTCTCTCAAAGAGACAGAGAAAATATTTGATTATTAACGAGGCATCTTTGGGATTGTTGTGTCTCGGGACTCGGCCCATCCAACCCATTCTTTTTCCCAGCTCAACAAATACAGAGCGGTCCTCTGCATGTGATACGAAGTACCAAGCACCCATTAGTGTCAGTAGTAGTCCACACATCATCCTGTGCGAGCTAGGGCTGGCACAGGACCTGGAATTCTATCTCAACAGCTATCTATAAAGTCATAAACCTGTTATTACAAACCTCGCTTCACTTGTAAATGAGCAGCTTTGAATGTAAGCAAATGTACAACGAAGCGAACTTTCCCTCTGTATGTTGGAGGCGAGGGAACAGAATACATGTACTGTACTTCTTATCCAGCCATCGTGCTGTGTGACATACTAACATAGTTTTGGTTCTCTTATTTAACAAAAGAAACCAATGTTTTCAAATCTTGTCTCAGCTGGCAGCCGTACAAGTGCTTTGCCAAAGTCACTTATGCTTAACAGTGGTCACTGGTGGCAATTAGAGGATACAAATGCACGCTAGAACATAGTGCAACAGTGGCACAAGTAGAAAGGAGTCATTAAGTCAGCAAACTAGGTCAGTTTCACAGAATATCTACTGTATCTGAAGTTAGCTAACATGAGCTAACACTAGCCCCCATCCGTAAGTGCTGTTAGGCGGTAGCAGCAATTTTCATCAAATGTTAGAGGTTCCTGTAACTATTTATTTGCCTGGAGCATTCATTTAACATTTAGTAATGTTCAGCATATGTGTATAAGTGGAATGCATGTCCTCAGCTGTATCAGCTGACATGTGCAGTAAACCTAGTTAGGGCTGTACGTCCCTGTACTTGTGCACAATTAGTTCTAACGAGGTTAGAGACAGGCGCTGCAGTTGTGGTCTGCGTCTTGCTTTTGCAAGCGTTTGCAAACGCACCACCATTTCCTCTTTGCAAAGCAATCCATCCAATAGTGTTTTCCGTCATGTCTGACACACCGACGTTGCTGCTCCTAGAGCCTTGCTGCTACTATGACTAAAAGTGAGTATGCCAGGGTCCACATTAAGTACATGTTGTCATCAGAGGGTGTAGCATAGGCTCTGTGCCGACATCCAAGTACAGACAATTTGTTGTGAATGTACAAACTAGTTCGAGCAGACACTAAGCTACATATGGTAGCGTAGCGATCATCTGTGCATGTGTGGAACGCGTCCTCCAAGCAGACAGTATAAGAACTACTGCGTGTCTGTGGTTACCACAGCTGTGTGTAAATGCGTTTGTTTGGGAGTATATAAGAGGATACGATTCTCTCAAAAGTTAGACATGAATATTCAGTTTCCTGATGACTCACACAGTGTTCAACAAGTCCCTGTTAAACATTAATACAAGGATGTAATTACAAATTTAGAGGAAGCAATTTGAAATAAAGTGGTAGGAGTGGTGCACCTGAGCTCATTTTTGGTCAGAAATTCCTAAGTTGCACTAACTGTAAGAGTGTATTGGCTAAAAGGCTAGAACTTAGATGTGTGTGAGATAAACTGGACTGGACTATGACTCGAACAAGGAAGGATGAGGATGTTCCCATTACTTCTCCTCTTTCCACAGCAAAGTGCAATTTTCTTTGGTAATGGTGCCATATCTGTCCGTTGGGACTCACTTTTCTCAAAGAGGGTGTCATTGCTGCTGTGCCAACACTTAAATTCATGGTTACTGATTTATTAGTTTTTTTGGGAGTAAATTCAGCCAGAAGGGTTTCATTATGATTAGAAATCATACCGTTCTGTGCTCTTTCTCTGCAGACACATCATGACTGAGCTGATTGAAACAGAGAGGCTGTATGTGGAGGAACTGCAAAGTATCATGGAGGTACAGTATTTCTGCTGGTTCTAGAATTGTCCTACACTGCATCACGGCTCACTTACATTAAAACAGATGCGATCCATTGTTTAGTTGGATTTGTCTCAGTCCTTAATCTCTGCTCTTCATGCTGTTGTTGAATGTTTAACATGCCCCTTTAATTCGAGCAAAAAAAATACCATTCCAGTAAATTACCACTTGGAAATTGGCTAATCGCTAATATTCCGTAACCTTCTTCAGTTTCAGCGATGAGAAACTGGGTAAATCTTGATCATCTCATCAATCATTTGTGTTCACTTTTGGTTTGACCTCCACATAGTCTGGCTAAAGCAGTGGTTCTCAAACTGTTTCTGTCACGCCCCACTTTGGTAGAAGAACAATGTTCATGCCCCACCGCCCCAACACAATGGTAACAAAATGGTCCATGTTGAATTTTTATTGAAATAACATGTTGTGACTCTTCCATCTGTGCTTTTTCAAATAATAGAATAAAGAAAATTGCAATCACTATCAAGTAAACCAGATCGCTCCATCAGACAAAAACAAATACAATGTGCAATGACTTTGTTAGAACAATGCAAATAAAGTTCTATCTGTGCAAAAAATAACTCATATTTGGCAAAAAATAGCTTATTGTGGCTTGCAATGAACCTGTTTTACACTGAATATCTTTTCAAGATAATAACAATAAAGTGCAACCTGTGCAAAACAAAACAAAAGTAGTGCAGATATATGTGAGCCATCACGTTTCATCAGTATTAGTGGCTGCAATGAGCTGCTTTCCACTACACATCTTTTTAAACGGGGTTGCAGACTTGATACGGCCACTCTCAGTTCATGCTCAATGTTGAGCTTAGATCTGTATTTAGTTTTGAGAGAGGCAACAGCAGAAGAGCCGATCTCACAGAGGTAGGATGTGGTGAAGGGAAGCAGAATGCCCACAGCTCTCTGTCCGATGAGTGGATGCTTCCTCTTCACACCAAGCCAGAAGTCACTCAGTGAGCTGTAAACCTCAGCCTCCGGGTAGAGTCGGACTTCATCTCGATGTCTCTTCATGTTGCACACTAAGCTACTCATGTGAGTTGCCAAGGATCTTGGCCATCGTGCATGCGCAAGCATAACCTGTTAACGGCGTAAGGTAAACATTTACATGAAAGTACAGGCATTTCACCATGTATTTATTAATGACTTAGTTTTATGTCCGTGTACTTTGAACTTTTGTAATATGTGAAGTTCTCAATAAAGTTCTTGAAATAAAAGAATTCTGCATTTCCCCCTGCGCCCCACCTGTAATACCACTGCGCCCCACCTGTAATACCACTGCGCCCCACCTGTAATACCACTGCGCCCCACCTGTAATGCCACTGCGCCCCACCTGTAATACCACTGCGCCCCACCTGTAATGCCACTGCGCCCCACCTGTAATGCCACTGCGCCCCACCTGTAATACCACTGCGCCCCACCTGTAATACCACTGCGCCCCACCTGTAATACCACTGCGCCCCACCTGTAATACCACTGCGCCACCTGTAATACCACTGCGCCCCACCTGTAATACCACTGCGCCCCACCTGTAATACCACTGCGCCCCACCTGTAATACCACTGCGCCCCACCTGTAATACCACTGCGCCCCACCTGTAATACCACTGCGCCCCAGCTGTAATACCACTGCGCCCCACCTGTAATGCCACTGCGCCCCACCTGTAATACCACTGCGCCCCACCTGTAATACCACTGCGCCACCTGTAATACCACTGCGCCCCACCTGTAATACCACTGCGCCACCTGTAATACCACTGCGCCACCTGTAATACCACTGCGCGCCACCTGTAATACCACTGCGCCCCACCTGTAATACCACTGCGCCCCACCTGTAATACCACTGCGCCCCACCTGTAATGCCACTGCGCCCCACCTGTAATACCACTGCGCCCCACCTGTAATGCCACTGCGCCCCACCTGTAATACCACTGCGCCCCACCTGTAATACCACTGCGCCCCACCTGTAATGCCACTGCGCCCCACCTGTAATGCCACTGCGCCCCACCTGTAATACCACTGCGCCCCACCTGTAATACCACTGCGCCCCACCTGTAATGCCACTGCGCCCCACCTGTAATACCACTGCGCCACCTGTAATGCCACTGCGCCCCACCTGTAATACCACTGCGCCCCACCTGTAATACCACTGCGCCCCACCTGTAATGCCACTGCGCCCCACCTGTAATACCACTGCGCCCCACCTGTAATACCACTGCGCCCCACCTGTAATGCCACTGCGCCCCACCTGTGATTTAGTGTGGGGACTCAAAAGAAACATGGTCAAAATTAGCATGACAGAGCCAGAGATAGGGACATTCTTAATGCAAATAACTCCAGATATCAAATAGCATTTTGACTACTGGTACATCCCTGAGTTCAATAAGTGCATTAATTGCCTTTTAGTAGAAAGAAGACTTTTCCTCATAAATCCAACCTCCAGACTCCTGTCATTGTTTGAACTCCATATGATCTCCTGGGTTGAATATGTCCAATCAATTTTCTGTTGGTTTGACACTGCAGATGGGCAGATGTTAAGAATCTCTGTCTCTCTTCTTCTTCTTCTTCTTCTACCCTCCTCCTTCTTTCCAGGGTTATTTTGCAGAGCTGGATAACTCAGAGCTCAGCCACCTCATCCCCCCGTCGCTGGACAACAAAAGGGATGTGCTGTTTGGCAACCTGCCAGAGATATATGAATTCCACAACAGGTAGGCGGGATGCATTTTGAACATTGTCCTGCCTTCTGCTCTGTGTCTTATATCATATCGGTAACAAACAAGAATGACCACAGGTTCAAATGGTAGCTATAAATATGGTGTACAGTAGATAAAAAGGGCTGTATCACTTTTAATATGAGTTACTTGTGTTATCAGAGACCTTGTGATTATTTTGAATTTCATTTGTTTAGTTTTTCGCTAAACTTAATTAATGTTAGTCCAATATTCATGTTCTTTTAGCTCTTTTTTAGTCTCCACCAACTACAGAAAAAAAGATCTACTGTCGTGCAGGCAACCTCTTTGATATGATGTGCCATTTTAAATGGTCTTGTTAATCAGTGTGCTATATCAAAATTAAGGTTAACTTAAAGTTGAATTACGACACATCAAAATGTATTACAACGGATCTGTAAGTTCATTCTGTCCATTGAGGCAACATGCATAGCAACATATTCAGGACATTGTTCTGATTGTTCATCAGCAATAAACTCTAAACAAGTAAGAGAAGGCAACGAATCAGATGCTAGCAGGTCTTTGTGGAATGCAGAAGGGGAATACAAATCTATAAATCTGCCATAAATAGTCATTTGACCTGCAGATCAGAGGGCTCTTCAACATTTACAAAAAACGCGCTTGCACACTTATTGCTAGTGCGTCATTGGTTAAGCTGCTGCATGCCTAAGGTTGTCTGTAGTGTATATTAGGTTCATCAGAAGATTTCTAACTGAAATGGACTGTTTTATGCAAACATTGATCAGAGCAGTGTTAAATTCACAATGATGTTTTAAGTGAAGGCTTTTGGAAAAGCATGTCTGTGTACATGATATCTGAAGAAGTTATGAGTTCATTCACATTACATTACATTACAGTCATTTAGCAGACGCTTTTATCCAAAGTGAGTCACAATTCAGATCCTACCACACCGTAGGCACAGCTACGGGAGACATTTTATGATAATTTGTACAGAACAGTTTGTCACAGGTTGAAATCATCTGTTTTCTGCTCATTGCCCAAAAGTTAAATGCAATGAGTACAGTACTGTTTGGATTCCAACAGAAAAAAACACAAAAAACTTCTGGTATCACTTTCTATGACTCCCATGACTGAAATACTTTAGAAACATACTTATGTGTTATAAACTGCTTATAGCACTGTATAATTATAGTTATAAGCATTCATAAATATCCATAATGCTTTAAAACAATAATCATAACACATTATAAAGCAAGGATCATAGTTATAATACAATATATTCTTTTTTATATTGCATTATAATCGTTATTATGAATTATAATGTAATTATTAAAGCTGCAAGCAGCATTGATCGGGCCCTCGCATCTTCACGCATGTCGAGGGTACTGGCAGGACTCTGGTTGATGTGGCCATTCAGTTCTGTGACCATCAGACACTGCATGCACGAGTTAAGACGGTATTTCCTGTGGTACCAGCGGCGTAGCCAGGTCATTTTGCCAGGTCTTAAGACTCGATTGTTTTGAGTGTATCTCCGAATACAATCACAAATGCAAGCCTGTAAAGTTTGAAAAAAAGACGATTGTTTGTGAATGCGCTTTAGTGTAACATAACAGACTGTCAAAGTAAATGCAGGTCTCAAAAACGACCGTTTGTTTCTGCAGGTAGCTCTGACAATCATTGCTGAGGGACTCAAAGCGGTCAAGGAGAAATGGCAGAACATTCTCGAAACATATTTAGATCAGAAAAGTCTTATTTGCCCACTAATCTTTAATAAGTTCAGTGTTTGAACCGCTGTAATTATAGAATCCTGTTGTCACGCGTGGTGCCGCCGCGCGCTCTAAAACATAAACAAAGAGAGGCCTCCTGTTTGAAACGAACAGAAGTGAACGAGGATCTCTCAGAAGTGTGTGCGCCAACTGAGAGGACCTTGCTGGCGACGGGCAGACCCGAGCTGCCGCCGGGGTGACCACGGATCCACGAGACTCGTGTCCCGATGTCCGGTCGTCGCCCTCTTAGTGCCCCTTAGTGCAGGAAAGGACTGTGAGAAGGGGGAGAGAGGCGGAGGACTAGTTCTCTCTCTATATGACTCACTCACCTGGCCTGAGGGAGAATGTCTGAAAAGGAGACAATTTTTGTTCCTGCACACTCCCCCGAATTTGCCTCGATAGCCTCCGCTAAGAGAAACCTCTACGGGTAGCCAATCGCACCAAATAGTGATAAATCACCAACAGAAGTGCCACCAGTAGCGTGCTTGCTTTCTTATCTTGATCGCAAAACATTGATCTACTCTTTAGTATAAACTTTTGCTCGAATAGCCGTCGGTTTTAACGTCTGTATTAATTTTATGAGTTCTAAATATTTTATACCCTGCTCAGAGCCCAACAGATAGAAAGCTCTTTTCAAACCCACTTGAAGCGGGGCTCTCCCCGGGTCTCTCTTAACTATAGAAACGGATGTTAGTATATGTATGTGTGTGTGCAAAAGTTGCATCAGTCGTGTGCCGTGCTGGAAGTCCTTCAACTTACCACAGGGGGGAGGTCTCCCCCCTGGAGGAGACCCCTTCGGTCCAACTGTTCCCAGAAGAGAGGTAGAAAAGGAGTCGTCCGAAAAAGTTCAATTATCAATTATTTGATTTCGTCCAATTCAAAATATATCTTTTGGTTCCAATACAGAGGAAAAATTATCAATAAAATGACTTAAAGAACAAAACCCTGAACTCAGTGAGCAAGCTGTTTTCAAAAGTCCGGAGATTTCTAAGAGATTAGTTTTAACCCCACGCAGGTAAAGACCTGGTGGACTTCTCCCCAAAATACCGCGTCGATCTTCTAAAACCGAGAATATTTATACGCTAGAGCTACCGGGGGAAGGTTTCAACCCCACCCTTCGGTGCCTCTCTTATCACATGGGCATGGTAACCCCCGTATGTTTAGTCATACATTGATAGACATGTTGTTGGTTACCCCAACGACCTCTACTGGTACTCAGGACGTAAGAAAGACACACCGTGCTCACTGGTTAATAATTATACTCTGACACATATACCTCATCGTATGATTTCAACAGGTTACAGGGATACATGGTAATACATCAAACAATAAAAGATTCAAAACATAATACACCATTGTGCCCAGCGTACGATTAATAACTGAGTATACTCATATATACGTACTCTTCTGCATCAAAGCGCCCATGTCCTTACGCGACAAGAATGCGGACGCGGCTCAAGGCCCTAACAAAAGCTTAAAGTTAAAGGTAACTGTAACATAAAAAGTTAAAAATTAAAAGTGCGTGTGAAGGCATGTGCAGCCGCGCACAGCCAAGGGCCATCATGGATAACCGGTGGAGACAGACATTAACCCGGCAGCAGGCTCTAAGGCCTGTGGGAAGGGTACCAATGCCCTTGGAAAGGCCACCCATGCCTGTGGGAAGGTTAGGTCCGAGACTGTGTAAACATAATCACCGGAGCACATCACCCTGAACTGTCACCTAGAAAGTACCTGTCATACCTAACCACACGGTCCCCTGGAAAGTCCCTGCAAACCCTACACATGTGTGCGTGTGTGCGTGTGTGTGAGAGTTGGTATATGTCGTAACTGTACGTCCGTGCAGCAGGCGCCTTCTTACAAGAGACACAGAGCCCTATGCCTCTTTAAGTTACACTTTTGTTTTTCTGTATTTTTTATTCATTGTTTTGCTGAGCAGCAATACGGTGCCTCTAACACCTAATAACCAGGGCCTTCCGTCCAGAAGGAATCCACAATATCGCAAACACTCCAACTCATCTAACACTGCTTACGGCCATGGTTGCCAGTCGGTGGTGCTATGAGCTAATATTGGCATGCAAAAGTTCTAAAGCCATGACAGTCATCAACCATGTCAAGTTTGGAACAGTTTTGAAAAAGTACACTCGAGTTAGAACAGCTTGATGTATATGCTGGGGAACCATGTAAAATGGTCGCCACACCACGTCCACGTCGTTCGATGAAACCTCAAGCTTTTAGTAACTTTTAATCACTAAGGTCTTTAGATTGTTCTGACCAAATTCTGAGTTGATCGGATTAATTCCCTAGGAGGAGTTTGTTAAAGTAGAGCACCTGGAAATGGAAAAAAAACACGAGAAATTCATATTCAAAATGGCTGACTTCCGGTTGGGTTTAGAGCATGGACCCCTAAGACTTTTTTTTAAGTCTACATGTGATACATCTGCTTACCAAATTTGATACATCTAGGTGAAATGTACTGCGAGGGCTGCATCGTCGAAATGTTGTAGGGGGCGCTATCGAGCCGACTTGCCACTCTGAAGCATTACAATCACATCAGATAACTACATTCAGGATTTTAAATTTTTGAGAAGTTTGATTATGTTTTGAGCATTTCTAGCCCCTCAAAAACACCTTTGTTTTTAATGGCGAAGAATGCGTCGCCACAGCAACGGCTTTTCACGAAACAACAAACTTTGAGTAACTTTTCATCACAAAGGTCTTTAGATTGTTCTGACCAAATTCTAAATTGATCTGATTATTTCCCTAGGAGGAGTTAAAGCAAAGCGCCTGGAAATTGCAAAAACGACACTAGAAATTCATACAAAATTCAAAATGGCTGACTTCCTGTTGGGTTTAGAGCATGGCCCCATGAGACTTTTTTTTAAGTCCACATGTGATATATCTGCTTACCAAATTTTGTAAATCTATGTGAAACGTACTGCGAGGGCTGCTTCATCGAAATGTTGTAGGGGGCGCTATCGAGCCGAATTACCAATCTGTAGCATTAAAACCATATTGTGTAACTACATTTTTTACTTTAAATGTGTATCCCAAGTTTGCTTATGCTTCGAGCATTTTTAGCCTCTCAAAATGACCTTCGTTTTTCACGGCGAAGACTGCGTCGCCACGGCAATGGCGTTCAACGAAACATCAAAAGCTTCAAGAACTGGCATTATGAACTTCTTACATTTGTGTGGAACTAATTTGATGTTGATCTGATTTACCTACTAAGAGAAACAAGCCAAAGTATAGAGACTTTAACTTCCTGTTACCAGTAGGTGGTGCTATGATTCAAAATTGGCCTGTAGATGTCTTCAGGCCTGGAGTCTAATCAAACATGTGAAATCTGGTAAAGAACTGATGATGTGGAGTCGAGATACATCAGTTTATTCGTTCATGGCGAAGGATCGAAATTTGCTGAGCCGCCACGTCGCCGCCCTTCAACAAATTCTTATAAACTTCATAATGAAGCATTATCAAGGTCTTAAGGCTTTTCTGACAACATTTGAGAGGGATCTGATTAATCTGTGAGGAGCAGGATGTCAAAGTACACAACCTATAACTTCCTGTTGCCACTAGGTGGCGCTATGACTATGATTCTAAATTGACATGGAGATGTCTTCAGGGTCAGGATGTTATGAGATCTGAGAAATTTGGAGTAGATTAGACAATGTACGGCGAATGGTTATTTTTTGCCGCCACGCCACGGATACATAGTTCGATAACTTTTTGATCTTTGAATAACATTTCACTGCCAAGGTCTCAAGAGTATACTGGCCAAATATGAAGTCAATCGGATTAAATATCTAGGAGGAGTTCGTTAATTAAAGTACGACACCTTGAAATGGTCCAAAAACATCAGAAAATTAAAAATGGCCGACTTCCTGTTGGGTTTAGGGCATACTTCTTTGTGACTTTTTTGTACGTCCCATCAAGTTACATATACCTACCAAATTTCATACAGCTAGGTGAAACCGAAAGTTGGGGCTGCACTCTCGGTGGCGCTATCAAGTCATTTTGTACGACCTTAGCCCAACGCCCCAATTTCCTTGTTATTTTCACCGGCCCTGAATTTTGTGCAAATTTTGAAGAATGGACGTGTAGCCCAAGCACCTCTTTTTCCCCTTGAAAGACGCAGAATAATAATAATAATAAAAAACATTTGAAGAACAATAGGTCGGTGCTCGGGCCCTAATAAGTTACTCAAAGTGCTTGGTGTTTCTTTTAAGTAAAGTGAAAATATATCATTAAATCTATGCAAGAACAACACACAAAATGTAAAAATAAATTTTTCCTTTAACTGTGTGAAATTAAAAGCTGTTGTTTCATAAACTTTTTACCATCAATATCTGAAAGGTTATATGGCCTTTATTTTAAATAATTATGTTGCGGTAGTTTTCATAAACATTCATTGGCTGCTTTGGGACTAATAATTAATACAGTAAGATTTGTGCTTTGTCTTTCCACTCACATCCGTCTATCCACAGTCTGCATTGCGGCTCGTCTGTTTGCTGAAGGGAGTCACACACAGTAACTGGTTCAGTGAGTTCTAGGTGTCTTCCAAAAGTTAGGATCAAGATCTACTATTTAAGTAGCAGGAGGAACATCAAATAGACTATGTCAAGGCAGTGCATCAGACTTTAAGTCTCATACAAACAAAGTGTTGTGTGACCACACCTAAGAGCTCAGATAATATCATAAACGTTTTACATACAGAGGCAGTGTTTCCATCATCAGCTGTCGTGGCTGTGCTGGTATAGCTGGTTCACTGTCCATCCTCTTTGTTAACATGTTAGAGTCAGAGGGCCCCTCTACACTTTTAGTCCCAATCCCGAGTTAAGTCAATGATTTGATCACTTCATGTGAAATGAATTCAATCTTACTGACCTGCAAACTTGTGAGGCCCTCCAATGTGTCTACGTCAGAGGTCTTCAACAGGGAGTCCGCGAAATATTTGTATTTGTTTTTATTAATTGTTTTTTTCAAAACATGAATCTGTCCATTATTTTAATAGTTCAGTATTGTATGCAAGATAACAGGTATGTTTATGCATGGCAGTGGCACTAATAGGTCATCACTCATTTTCGTTTCCACATTTATGTTTAAAATTAAAACATCAATCTGAATAGCTTGTATGATTATCATGCAATTGACAGACAATGTTGATATTGGCATTGGTATCAGTTGACAAGGTGTGTTTATAAATGTCAGTGTCACGGCCACCCTACTCACTGTACCTTCATGTTTAAAATAAAAACATGAATATATGAACCTGTGCATTATTTGAATAGATTAGTATTGAATGCACAGTAAAGAGGTATGTTTATACATGGCACTAGGCCCAGTTTAATATAAAACACCATTTTATACAATATATATAGTCGGGGGTCCCTGCTCCATCGCTCTATCAGTTTGGGGGTCCTTGGCCTGAAAAACGTTGAAGACCGACCCCTGGTCTACGTGGTAACCTTGGATTTGTAAAAACGAGAGAAAACGTTCCAGAGTCTTATCTTCAACCATTTTGAGGTCAATGCCTACCCTCAACCAGAGAGAGTTCCACAAATAGTGGGTCACCAGCAAGACCCGACCCCCCCTCCAATGTCCAGCCAGTTTGAGAGAGGAGACAGTTTATGTCTACAATCCTACAGCACTTTTTCCTGAGGGAATTCTGTTCCATAACTCTCCAGTTGCACCCATAAATAACACCTTAGTCATTTTTATTCTACTTTGGGTTTTATAACCTTATATAATTCCCGTCACAGTTCCTGCCAGAGGGCTCCACCCATTCCCAGAGGAGAGCATTGGGATCAGGTCTGGGGAGAGACACACATGCAACTGATCTCCTCATCAGGGAGGTGAACAAAGGACAATCAGGGAAGCTGATTTTGTGTCACATGCTAAGAGAGGAGCTCAGTCTCTTTTCCCCAAGATCTCCAGGGTGAGCTTTGGTTATAGTTGGAACCGGTAAATCGGCCAGCGGCCCGGCTGAGATTGTTTTCAATTTTCCAGTTTTGAAATAGTGCTCTTGACGGAGCTAGATTTTTATGTTTTTCTGTTTGCTTAATTAAAGACCCTGGTAACCGCTGCTCTGACTCTGTCTTTGATTGCTGTGCTGCCACTATTTCCCTGGTGCAATCCTGTTACATTCTGTAACGTAAAACATTCAGTATAAATTAAAATAACACTGACTATTGGTTTCCACATCGGCCTCCTCCCTATGTGGACTTCTGCCCAATTTGATTAGAAACAAACAAAAGGGAAATGTATTATTTATTAGAAATAATAAATAATACATTTCCCTTAAAGCGTCATTGGAAACGTAATTTTTAGGACACCAGGCTGACATTGCACACCACTCCAGCACGTTGAGGAATCCAAAGCTTGAAGAACATGCTGTCCCGTTGCTTGGACTGGACCGTTGTTGTTCAGGGGAGCAGTTTCATTAGCAGTTAATTTGTGCTCACAAGTTGGATTTGATCCACCTTGCCTTTCTTAAAGATTTGCACAGACAGTATAACAAATAATTAAGTTTTGTATACAGAAATATTGAACTTTTGGGACTTTTGTGGTCCCATTTGAGTAGTAGAGCAGAGGTTTACTTCCTGAAATCATAGCTCCACTCTGTAAATTTAAAGAACTGTACAGCATGTGTGCTTGTGCTCCACGTACGAACAAAAGTGTCTGTGCCGACAAGATAATCATTCAAAGCAACTGTCAACAAGCAGACACATTCAGAGACACCACATGCCGACTCCCTGAAGGCCTGAACCAAAGCGTTGCTCCTCCTTTCTCTCCATGCACTTTCTTCTTAGTACACTTCCTTTCCTCTCTCTATTGCTTCCTGTTTTGCCTCACTTGTTGTGGGCCCACCGTTTTTATCGGAGTACTCCAGTGATTTAGTATTACACTTCCTTAACGTTGGGATTAAAAGATAATACTTTTAGTCACTGAACTGATCATCATACTTTCATTCTGCTCATTACTTGCATACAGTCTTTTCAAAATAAACTTCTGTCTTCACAGGTTAAGTTAGGTTAAGGCAACAAAACTAGTTTGTCACGTTTAGGAAAAGATCTTGGTTTGGGTTAGAATAACTACAGAAGTCCCGTTACTTAAGTACAGAAGTTACATGCAAATAAATCAACGTTAACTTTGCGTTTCAGGTGGCACAAACAGCAGTCTCTTGATGAAAGACGTTTTTTGTTCAACCCATCCACCTGAACTCTTTACATTTCCTGGTTCATGATTAGGTGGATTACATATAAATTGATTTCATGGGTTGTCTACGAAGTACAGCGCATTCATTATCGGAAGGTATAGCTATGAATGCTATATGAGGCAGCTCCAAAAACACTTTCCATGATGAGTAGCATATTTTTCTTAGATCCTCCCTGCCTGGTATATGCCCACATCTTTCAAACTCTGTGGTCTCAAGGTCCAAACTGAGATTACCTTAATGAATCATTGCAGGAGATTTTCTCAGACTTGACAAAGAGACACAGAAGACACTAAAAACTGAACAACTGTTTCCACAGGCTGGGTGGTTCTGCTCAGACTAGTCAATTGACACTCTTTAAAATTGTCAGTGTTTCATTTTAAAAGGGGAGGTTTTCACATGGTGGACATATTTAACGCACACATCAATGCTTAGTTTGGTAATGAGATGAGTAGAGTTAAAGCCCAACTTACCCAAGAAGATCCAAATGAATGACTACAGCAACTGTACTGAAGGAATGTCCAAGTTGTTGAAGCCAAAACCTGCTTACACACGTTAGTAAATTGGCTTCCAGCCCGGCAAAGAACAAATGACAGTGTGTGTTCTCATTCTGTTTGTTCACAATTTACCTGCAGTACATTTCTGAGGGAGCTGGAGAACTGTGCAGAGAAACCAGAGCTGGTGGGAACCTGTTTTCTGAAAAGGGTGAGTTCCATAGTCGTGGAATTGTATGTTACATGAGTATTTGTATTTTGTTAATTTACACTTTTACTGCTGAATAATGAATACTTTTTAAAACTACTTTTAGTACTTTAAGTACGTTACTGATATTTCATCTGTACTTTTACTTGCAATGTATATATTTCTATATTTCTGTGTATATGTATTTATTTGGGTCCTTTTACATCCGGAAGAGCTAGGAAGCAGCTAAGTGCTACATGAATACTGTGAAAGTATCAAATATGCTCAATCCATGGAGAAATACACACAGCCTGTATTCATGAACTGTGCCTTTAAACGAGCCGTCAGGATTTCTGTACGGTTGTGATGTCACAACTATACCAGTGGCGGGCCGTGCATTTCATACCTGGGCCTTCAGTGCTGTCCTGCAGCTGAAACATCTCCTAATAACCTCATGATGGCACCACAGCTTAAATTGTAGGAAATATATGTTTTCTGCGCTCACGTAGGAGACAACGGGCTGAGTGACCTCTGAACCGGAACAAAAAAAAACACAACAAAAAACAGCTGAGGCCCCGCACTTCTAGGAAGACAATGCATACAGTCCAAATCTATATAATTAACACAATGACAACAACAAACTCACAAGAACCAGTCATATATATTCATATGACAACAGAGCAACAAATCAATCCAGCAGACCTGCAGCGGAACACCTACACACTCGAGGGCCATTCAGATATTAGATGTAAAAAAACAAACGCAGTTCACTTAGCAAATGCTGTTCACTTAAAGACAAACTCCATCCTCCTTTCTTTGTTGACAAAGAGTTTAATCCCACGGTTAAATCCAAACTCACAAATCCATTTCTCCTCCTTCAGCCATTGAGTGTTAAAAAACAAAGCTAGGTTAAAAAAATAAAAAATCTACACCAAGCAAAATGCAAAAAATGTCATAATTTCTTCCATATCTTTCAACTTGAACTCTCACTACTCCGACTAAGCGTTGCTGGCTACTTTAAGTTTAGTTTCACGATAGTCACGTGCTCGCCCACTGACCAATCACAGCGCACGCTGCACCTCACTGCAGAGCTGCTCCTGAAAACTGAGCTGCACGTTAATGCTGACGTACTTGTAGGCCAGCTAGCAGGCTCTGACACGTCAAAGAATACGCCCAACATGTCAAACTAAAGATCTGATTGGTTGAACACTATGACAATCAACAATATCGTCCCCATTCACTTAAACTGCACATGGATTCACTTGTGAGTCTGCAGGCCTCGGGCCTCTCTTCTTGTGATTCTGTTTAGGCCAGCAGAGAAGGCCTTGCTGGCCCTGACGCCCACCACTGAACTATACAATATATATCGACTAGGGGTGTAACGATACGCGTATTCGTATTGAACCGTTCGGTACGAGGTTCACGGTTCGGTACGCATGACGAACCGAACAAGACGTTCATACTAGTGCATTTGGAAATGCAGAAGCTTAAATTGTGGGATATATTATGTTTTCGGTGGAGCCACTGTTCTCAAACTGGCAACACACATGACGTAACGGACAGCGTGCTCTCTGACACGCCCACCACCAAAGAAACACTTCCTACTCCAGTCGGGCACTTTGCGCTGTGAGACACGCTACACGAAGCTAACGTTAGCTCGGTGCAACATGGCTAGTAATAGACCAGAAATAAAAGATCCTCCAACGGCCTACAGGTCTGGTGTTTGGAGCCACTTTGGTTTCTCTGTGAACTATGAGGGCGATGGTGAGAGAGTGGTGGATAAAAAAACAACGCTATGTCGCATTTGCTACACGAGTGTCGGCTACATCAGTGGGAATATCTCAAACATGTTAACACATTTACGCCGACATCACCCCAGTGTGGCAGTGGGTGGAACTAAACGAAAACCTGGAGCAGCACACACGCTTCAAACTCTCCCCGAAGATTTAAGCAGCTGGCATTTATAGTTTTCTACTGTATTGAAAACGTACCGAAACGTACCGAACCGTGACACCACTGTACCGTACCGAACCGTGGATTTTGTGAACCGTTACACCTCTAATATCGACCTGTATTTATTGACCAGCTGATACCATCCAACGGTCATCTATGTTGTTTTGGGCATTGGCAAACAAACTTTGTTGTCGCTTTTGTATGAGACACTTTGGTACTGGATTAAGTCCTTTGCTTTGTATAACCAACCGTTTTGAGAAAAAGAAAATTGCCAGTGAGCATAATCCAGGCAGCAGTTACAGTATGTTTCCTTCAACATTTGGCAAAGCAAATTTAAATAGGGTTTGTGTCATGATGGTGGGCTCCTTTAATGAATGAGGAGATGAGGTTGACCAGCCAGTGATGTGCCAAATTGCCAGACTTTGTATTCCAGCAACAGCTAAAATTGACCAGAAACTGACAAGAGTTGATTTACTGTAAGGCCCCCTCTTCACTCAGACATGTCTTTGTGTTGTCAGAAAGAAGAGCTGCAGGTGTATGAGAAGTACTGTCAGAACAAACCCCGCTCTGAAGTCCTCTGGAGACAGTGTGGAGACAGCCTCTTCTTTCAGGTAACACACACACACACACACACACACACACTAACAACCTGACTCTAGAATTTATATTTCCTGCATTATCGACATTGTTGCTGTCCCATTTTTGCAAAGGTGTGTTTTGACATGAACATGCAGCTTTGTCTTGTGTCCCCTTCTGATGGACAATGGTTGGTGTTTGTGACAACAGGAATGCCAGAAGAAACTGGACCACAAACTGTCTCTGGATGCCTACCTGCTGAAGCCTGTCCAGAGGATCACCAAATACCAACTCATGCTCAAGGTAACCAACTCAGACACCCACAACGCTTAGTGCTGTCAGCTGTAGGGAACTCTGAAGCCTGCTTGCTTGCTTTTTGGTTGAGACGCTTCTTTGATTGGCTACAAGATCTCATTAAAAATGATCCAAATTATGTTTGACTTATATTTCAATAAATTAATAACAGGGCATTTAGTTCAACCTGCTGCATGTAATCCCCCACAGGAGTTCCTAAAAGCTCTTTTTGAGCTTGGAGCCACAATGAGGGTGTAGTCTTTCAGGGACCCAGAGTTATACACATCTACACCCCCGTGTTGGCGTTTAGAGGTCAAAGTTCTGAACTTTAATCCAGTTTTTTTTGTCATTTTCAAGTTAATGTTTTTGGGGCGTTTCCATACTGGAAACGTGGTGAGAGAGGGCGAGAGCGGTATGCTACACATGCAACAGAAGTCCCAGGTTCTGTGGCATGCACTGCAGCCATTGGACTACCGAGGCACTCCAGAAAAAGAAAGTTTTGAAATTATTAATATTAAGTAGATTTTGTTAACAGCCCTTTTTTTATGAATATGCAGTCTGAAGGTACCACATATTATTTGTACCACAAAATAAAATGTTAAAGTCGCTCAATACAGAATTCGGGGCTATGTCAACAAAACACAGAAGCTCTGGTAACAACAGAGGGAGAGGGATTTCATCTTCTTGTCAGGTAGACATTACTCTTCTATATCTTTGATAACAGTTGTTTGCTGCTATATTAATGCTCGGAATCCTGTGTATTGAACCTTTAAATTGTTTGTAAAACAACAAGGTAGGTCTTGACTTAATTTACATAATGGTCAGCTTCACCAGCCACAGCTAGAATCTTATAACAGTTCCCAGTTATTGGTGGTTTACTCACCCAGTGTTGTGACCTTTAAAAACAAAAATGTAATACATTTAAAAAAAATTCATGACAGATTTAAAAAAAATATTACATAACTTAAAAAATGGGTTCATAAGGAACCAAAGGCCTCAGGAATGAGCTGCTTATATGAGACAAATCTGATGACACAGCTGAAGGTTCTGACACTGTAATGCTATGACATGAACTTCATTTTGTTATGAGGACTCAGCCTTCCAGTTCTTCTTATAAAGTCAGCGCCCCATTATTAAGTCTTCTCTTCTTCTGCAATGGCTCAGGGTTGTAAGCAGGATTTTAGAAACTCTAATAATTCATAGACAAAATACAGAAGACATGGCCTCACTCTCCCCAATGGTATGGTCAGTCTTTATTCTTTTTGAATCCTTCCTTATTCAGTCTTTTTCTGACCCCTTCCTGTCTTCCAGGAGATGTTGAAGTGCAGTAAGGGTGAGGGGACGGCTGAGTTGGAGGAGGCTTTATCCACCATGCTGGACATCATCAAGTCTGTCAACGACTCTATGCACCAGATAGCCATCACTGGCTTTGAGGTCAGTGAGTGGAATTCATTCATCATCGCCATCATCATCATGTGCAAAGAGGAACAAGTTGAGAAAACTTGATAAATAGGGCTGTATGACCGGCTGGTTATGTCAAATCAGTTTTACTGCGGTTGTTTTTTTTTTCGTTAAACTTCTATGTTATGTGTGCCAAAATTAAAAAGACTAGTTCTGTCAACTGATATGTTTTTTATTTAGATAAGTTGAAAGTAGGTAAACTTTAGAAATTAAGTTACAACCATTGTTTAGTTACAGAGCTGTTGGATTTGATTTCAAGTAGTATTTCACTCTCTTTTCAATGATCCACTGCAGCATTAGCTGTGCTGCTAACAGCTAAATCCAAACATGGATTAGTTGACCGGGGTTTGAAATTGATTGTATGAAGAGTTTTGAGAGTACAACCTCTTTTGGTGCGAACTTTTGCTGTTTTTCGAAGGTATAAAATACAAAAAGAATGAAAAACTGTGGATCCCAGTAAAAGTCTGTCCACACCACCTAAACTCAGCTCCAAATGATTTATCAACCAAACACAAGAAAGTTGTTGTGATTCTTTGGATGTGTGCGTTTTATTCTCAGTGAGGAAACATTTCTGAGATTCCATCTCATTCCCTGGCGATTTATATCTGTGTCTTTGGTCTCACCAGCTGTTTCAAAGACTTTTCTTCTGCACTTAGGGGAAATAGTGATGTATATCATGGTATGGATCTGCTTGGCTACACAGAGACACACAGTTTGCAATCATGGGTAAAGTCTCCAAACATAACACATGCAGTGCAGACAGTGGCGGGCCGTGGATTTTATACCTGGGCCTTCAGTGCTGTCCTACTACAGGTGAATTACCTCCTAATAACCTCATTATGACACATCAATCCAGCAAACCTGCAGCGGATCCACGCATTCCACCACACAAGAGCACGAGCCATTCAAATATTATTCATAAAAGCGACACGATAGACAAAGAACAGTAGTAACGTTACTATGTAAACTAACACGCAGTTTGTCACTTACCCAAACTTAAAGAGTTTAATCCCAGTACATCGTTTCAGTTCCAGTAAGAAGTCC
This sequence comes from Leptoclinus maculatus, assembly GCA_032191485.1. Lineage (NCBI taxonomy): Eukaryota > Metazoa > Chordata > Actinopteri > Perciformes > Stichaeidae > Leptoclinus > Leptoclinus maculatus. The sequence continues at coordinate 29,205 of JAVDOI010000004.1, forward strand.
TTCTCGATTCATGGACGCCAGTGATGACAGTCGAGCCTCCCCAGTTGTATTTCACCGGTCTGCTGCCGCAGGTTGGCAGCGGGGCCGGGTTCCCTCCTCCGCCGGGGCACCGGCCGGTGCAGACCGCATGCCAGGCCGCGGTTGTGGAGCTGTTTCCCTGCAAACGTGTTCATTGAGTTGTAGATCCACTCGAGTCTCTCCAAAAGTTTTCAAAAGCACCGTAGCTTGTGTCCTGCCGTGCTATGGCGTCCTCAGGTTAGCTTAGCGTAGCTCCAAACACCAAGAGCTCAGTTAAAATGAAACACATTCAGCCATAAAATGTGCAACGCTTCTCCACCGCTGTCAGCCAGAAATACTGTTCATACAAATCCTTTTCCTGGCTGAGTCAGGGCTGCCAGCTGTGGGGTTGACTGACCATTTCTTACATGTCCAGCTTTTCCTGAAATGTTCTTTCTTGAGAAAGGCGTCATCAGTAACTCCGCCACTAAATCCGTTTCTCTTCAGCCATTGAGTGTTCAAAAAACAAAGCTAGGTAAAAAATAAATAAACTACACCAAGCAAAACCCTACAAATGTTATAATTTCTTCCATATCTTTCAATTTGAACTCTCACTACTCAGACTAAGCTCTGCTGGCAAGTTAAGTTTTGTTTCACTTTAGTCACGTGCTCGCCCACTGACCAATCACAGCACACTCTGCACCTCTCGGCAGAGCTGCACCTGGACTCTGAGCTGCACGTAATGCTGACGTAGTTGTGGGCCGGCTAGCGGGTGCTGACACTCAAAGAATACGCCCAACATGTCAAACTAAAGATCTGATTGGTTGAACACTATGACAATCAACAATATCGTCCCCATTCACTTAAACTGCACATGGATTCACTTGTGAGTCTGCAGGCCTCGGGCCTCTCTTCTTACCTAGAGACACAGAGGTGAAATCTGATTGGATAAAAGCTCTACTTAAAACAAGCTGCACTGGAAGCAGAGCAACTGAGGAAGACAGGAGCTGTGCAATGAGAAAATAAGATAATGGGAACAATATTTTTATAAATTATGATACATGTAGTGTATTTATGAAAAATTAAAAAATTATAAAATAGCTATAACTTTGTGATTCTGTTTAGGCCAGCAGAGAAGGCTTTGCAGGCCCTGACGGCCCACCACTGAGTGCAGATCATAAGATCACAATCATGGTATTGTTGTTTATCAATGAATATTATGACCATAGTAAATAGTGTTTCTGATTATGGCATTCATCATTTGCTGGGGACAATGTTCTTATTTTCCACACCAGTCTTTAAAATAAATAATAAATAAAAAGTCAGTAAGATAAGGTAAGACAATATAATAAATTATAATAAAGACAATACATATATACACTATAAACTTTAATTCATATTGAGTTAGAAAAACTGACTGATTTGAACTGTATAATTTGCATTAGTTTAAAGTAGAGTGACACCATCACACAGTCAGTGATGTCATACAGGACGTCCTGCAGATGGTGGACGCCAGCTAAGGTTTGATGGAAGCAGATTTAAATCTTTAGCATCTGACAAAGTTGACAATTTTATTCCTAGACAGAAATAAAAATTGGCGCAACTGGCTGGATCCTGGTCCGGTGGTTTTATTTCAGAAGGGGACTCTCTGAAAGCAAATGGACACTGTACCAATGTTCATTTTAACATGCTATGTGGTCTACTGTTGAGATCAAATGGAATCAGATATTGTCACTGATTTTCAATACAAATCTATTTCACCCATTGGTCTGAATATAAGACAATGTTTTTTTATGGAACATTTTACCTATCTGAATTTACTTTTTTTTCTGGGAGGATAGCAATTGATTGGAACAAACTTTCTTAATGGTCTTTAATTTCTTAATAAGACTTGATTCATTCTTCCTGTTCATGAGCAGCTGCTCGTTCATGAGGTTTGGTTGTGAGCATAATCAATGCCAAGGATTTGTTATAAAAGGCTGCCTGTTCTACACCGTTTGTGAACAACAACTTCACACAGCAGAGATGAGACCAGGTGTCAGAAATTCAGCAAAATTAATTTTAACGAACTAAGCAGTGTCAGTAGTGGTACTAAGGGGCCCAAAAAAGGAGAAAATATCTAAGCTGCATTGTGACACAAATAAAGAGGGAATGTGTCCACATGAAGTAAGATGCCAAAAACATCTTACTTAAAGGGAAAATTCGGCAACATTATTATGATGGTAAATGTAGTCCATTGAAGCAATAGATTTCTCAATACGTGCTATATTGATTCAGAAAGCTGAGTTCCCTTGCTCGTGGAGCCGTGCCGGCAGTGCCTACATATACCAGGATGCATTGAGCTCGAGCTCCTGGCGCCAAGCCAGAACATAGTGTAGCTGAGTTGCTTATGTAAGGAGTTTTTGTTGTCTGAACCAGCGTGAAAGTGTTTGCACTCGGCAGCTAAAGATCTGGAGGTTCCCCGTCGGCTATTTAATCCCATTGCTGCTGCAGCCGCCTCTTCTCTCCTCTGCTTCAATATATATGGCTGATTATCCAAAACACTGTAGGATGTATCTTCGTCAATAACGTCCTAAGTATAAGAATATGTTTTCTTTCAACTTTATTTACACAATGGAACGGGTTTAGGAAGCTCTGTTTTGCATCTAGAGCATGACACCGCTGGCTACCCAGAGAGATGCAGAGATGAGTAGATTGTAGTTCTTCCTCCCCTCAACTACGTGGCTGTCACGTCAAACGACAGCACTGGATGCATGACATACAAAGGATTTCACAGTAGAACTCAGCTTTCTGGATTTATATAGCTCACAATTATGAATGTATTGCTTCAATGGACTACATTTACCATCAACACTGAATGGACATCCACATCCTAATTCCAATAGATAAAAATAAAATGAAATGATCGATGCCTGTGAAAAAACAAGTTTTAAGAATTTTTGGAATGATTCTAATTGGCTTCAAGGACCAGATGTACTCCAAAACACATGTGGACCGTGCACACAGTTTGTTACATTAGCTTTTCCGTAAATATGCAATCTGTGTTGTCATGGATTGTGTGTGTGTGTGTGTGTGTAAGATATATATTAGCTATCATAGCTATTAGCAAGGTACAAGCTATGGTTCAGGTTATGCTTGGCAGTGCAAATACTTTTTTTAATTTACAAAGTTGGGTTAATGTGCATTCCAGCTTGTAGAATTTGACAACGGTACTCAAATAAGAGTTTACAGGTAGAAACGTTGGAAAGTGCTATGACTGTACTGAGTGGTGCTCTAAATGTCTGACTGTCTATGTGTTGATGTTCACAGGGGAACCTGAGTGAACTGGGGAAGCTGCTGATGCAGGGATCCTTTAATGTGTGGACTGACCACAAGAAAGGCCACAGCAAGGTACAACCCCACAATCCAGTGGACAGTGTTACTGTCTCTATGTTACCAGAAGTAGTTAATACAAACCATGCCTGCCTTTTTGAAATTAGACAAACAGAATACATTTATTCTGCAAGTTTTAGCTGCTTTTAGTTTTTTCTACCATTCAATAGATGGTTGGATGGTTGGATGGATGGATAGAGGGTTGATGGATGGGTGGTTGAAATGATGGATGGTTGGATGGATAAAGGGTTGGATGGATGGGTGGTTGAAATGATGGATGGATGGGTGAAGGGTTGGATAGTTGGATGGTTGGATGGATGAAGGGTCGGATGGATTGATGGATGGTTGGGTGGATGAAGGGTTGGATGGTTGGATGGATGAAGGGTCGGATGGATTGATGGATGGTTGGGTGGATGAAGGGTTGGATGGATGGATGGGTGAAGGGTTGGATAGTTGGATGGTTGGATGGATGAAGGGTCGGATGGATTGATGGATGGATGGTTGGGTGGATGAAGGGTTGGATGGATGGATGGATGGATGGATGGTTGAAATGATGACGGGTTGGATGGATGATTGAAATTATGGATGGTTGAAATGATGAAGGGTTGGATGATGGATGGTTGAAATGATGGATGGATAGATGGATGGATGGATGGTTGAAATGATGAAGGGTTGGATGGATGGATGGTTGAAATGATGAAGGGTTGGATGGATGAATGGTTGAAATGATGAAGGGTTGGATGGATGATTGAAATGATGAAGGGTTGGATGGATGAATGGTTGAAATTATGAAGGGTTGGATGGATGTTTGAAATGATGAAGGGTTGGATGGATGAATGGTTGAAATGATGAAGGGTTGGATGGATGGATGGTTGAAATGATGAAGGGTTGGATGGATGGATGATTGAAACGATGGATTGATGGATGATTGGATGGTTGGATGGTTGGTTGGTTGGATGGATTCAACCACACAAGATTTAGAGAGAGTGCTAATAGATTTTCATATTGTATGGAAATTAGCTGAAAAGGAAAATGAGCCTGGAGCTTGTGGAAAAGTCCTCAAGAGAAGAGCAGGTTTGAGAATTGATTAGTTGAAATCTGAGATGTCATTTGTAGTAAATGGGTTTAAACATTCATTTAAAACCATTGGGTTTTTATATTTACATTTTATATTAATTAAGTTTATTATTAAGTTATAAAAGAAAAAACAGGGAAAAAGAATGTAGATGTGTCTGCACAAAATGCAAATGGGGACTGCAGTAGTTGTTGCATTTGCTGATGGTGAAAGAAGACCATCTGTTGTAGAACATGTATCCTCTTCAGTAAGGGAAGAGAAAGCAAGAGGGTTTATGATAAAGATGGCGTTAGTCTGGAGAAACACAATTGGTAGCAATACCAGGATTATTCACCAGTTCTCAGTTGTTTCCTACCACACTTCATTTGAAAACAAAACTATGTATCAACATGAATATGATAGTTGAACAGTGGAATGATTAATGGACATACTGATAAAACAACTAATCTCCTGGTTTCAGGTGAAGGACTTGGCCAGGTTTAAGCCCATGCAGAGGCACCTGTTCCTGTATGACAAGATGATGCTGTTCTGTAAGAAACGAGAGGAGACCACAGATGGACACGACAAGACCCCGTCCTACAGCTTCAAACACTCGCTCAAGGTCAGACACAGATGATGTTCTTTCTCCAGCTGTCCGTTTGGTTTGGTTGATGTCACACCTCTGTGTGTGGCAAAGAGATAAAGACCTCACTGTAGTCTGATGGTCTTAAACAGCAAAAGTTGAATTTGTCTTTCAGCTAAATACATAAATTCTTAAATGCTCATTTTATGGGTGTCCGAGACAAAACTGTTTTAAATTGAACTTCACTGAGTTGGTGTAGATATGGTGTAGTGTCCACAGAATATACATAAGAAGCGGACAAAGTCATCGTGACGGCAGCCATTGGCTTGTGGACTACAGTTTTGCAGCCATTGGCTTGTGGACTACAGTTTTGCAGCCATTGGCTTCTGGACTACAGTTTTACAGCCTTGAGTTCGCTATTTTGGCCGTCACCATCTTGTATTTTTTGCAACCAGAATTGACACGAGAGGGTGGAGCAAAGAACAACTGACTGCTGAACAAGACATTTTTAGGCGACCAAAATGTTACAATTATCTTTCATGAAGTGAAAACACACTATGAAAGGGTTAAAGTTCTAAAACGAAATCAAAGGCAAGGCAAGTTTATTTGTATAGCACATTTCAACAACAAGGTAATTCAAAGTGCTTCACATAAAACCATTAAAAGCATCAAAACATAAGGCAAAAGAAAAGGAGATTTAAAAACAATTAAGAACATTCATTGAAACATTAAAAACAGTCATTAAAACACTAAAAAGCAGTGTAAGAAATAAAATACAGTAGTGAAATGCAGAAATGCAGGAGATTGATTAATATCCTTGAATCTGGTTCAATTAAAGGCAGCAAACAGAAAAGTCTTCAGTCTTGATTTAAAGGAGCTGAGGGTCTCAGCAGACCTGCAGCTTTCTGGACTTTGTTCCAGATATGTGGAGCAGAAAAACTGAACGCTGCTTCTCCATGTTTAGTGGAGACAACTCCCAGACCGGACAACGCCGTGGTGGAGACCTGTCAATCACTGTGTAGCCCCGCCCCTAAAGCATCCCCTGCTTTATGGTCTGTTTGACTCTAAATAGACAATAATTTACTAAATGAACATCATGCTGTATTGAAGAAGACTTGAAACTAGAGATTGAGACCATAAACTCATGTTTACAATGTTTACTGAGGTAATAAATCAAGAGAGAAGTAGAGTCATTTACTCATAGACTTCTATACAACCAGAGGAGTCGCCCCCTGGTGGACACTAGAGAGAATGCAGCTTTAAGGCACTACTTCATTGGAGAATCAAAAAACATCCTTGATGTATTGTTATTATGGGGGGGCTGCATACAGCAGAACTATATCAAAACATCCATTTACAAACTGTCAGAGAAGTCGCAGTATAATCTCCCAGTCTCATTTATCCAATTACAGTATATGCTCATTACTTCCAAATCTTGCTGTTGAAAACATAACTCCCTCTATTGTCTCATGCACAGACTTGCGCAAGCATGAGACAATAGTGGAGGAAATGTTTTAAATAGTACGATTTTAGTAAAGATACATGTGTTTGGGACATAGTGAGCATACGACTGGGTTTCTTCAAGAATTCAAGGAGACCCGGTGAGTAACTGATATGCAAAAGGTCCTTTAACAAGCAGTAACTATACGACTTCTTACCTTGTTTCAACTCTCTCTCTCTCTCACACACACTGACATTTCAGTCAAATAGGAAACAGGAAGTTGGGGCTGGAGATGGTTATGTGGAACATTTGAAAGAAGAAAGAGTGTAAAGACTGTTGATCTTGAGATAAAACGTGAGGTCTTTTGATGAGTAACCCAGCTGGGTGGTGGTCAAGGGAAGATAGCAGCTCACAGAAATATTACCAAGCCCTTTTGACAAGACAAGACATTTCAGTGAAAGTAATAATGTTGTTTTAATTGTTGTAGTATTATGTGCAAATTCATATACTACATGTTATCATCTTGATGGATCAGATTTTGAAGATCTAGAGACATCAAAGCTGCATGGATCCCTTTTTGGCCACTAGGGGCCAGAAAGGCTCCACATCAGCCCAGACGTGTTATTGTTGCTTCAGTTTATCATTCAAGATAAAGCTAGTACTGACATATTATTGATCTATATGTTTTCTTTTAAACAGTGTATATATTAATATCCAAAAGGTCAAACAAAGATGAAGAAGCATGATACCAATAAGTACCGTCTCTTCCAGCGTTACGCTTGACACAGAACACAATCTCCACACACACAAGAGAATAAATACATTATTCAAAACGTTGACTTATGAAGTTGATATTCCTAAAAGTATTACGGAAGAAAAGGATAATTCACACGCCACATTTTAAGTTAAAAACTCACTGACTTGTACAGACTGTTCATCTCCACACATCTGGACACATTCCTCGACATAAAGCCTGAGGGAACTGGAGCTGTCATTGATGAATATGCTGTACAGCACCTCAGGTTCCCTCCAAACAAGTCCACACAAAGCCAGTCGCAAAGGAAGTCAAGTATGAAAGAAATTCAATCACGCTTCTTTTTTGGGTCAGCAAAACATCTCAGTGTATCACGCTTGTGTTCCTGCCTGTGTTGTAATGGACAGTAACAGAGTTGCTCTAATGAAGCTGACATCCAGTGACCCCCATCAGAGCAGGATCAGTCCGTTATGAATGATCGACGAAGCTCCTTTCATTCCTTACCGCCCGTTAGAATCAACCTATTCTGTGACAAATGCTTCTGTCTGGAGGTGTGTTCAGGTTCAATCATAGTTGTCGTTGCCGATGCATTCGAGTGCCAAATCTCATGACCACCATCCTTTCATTAGAATACTAGCAGGTTGGACTACTGTACATGATCTCTTCACTACAAATCAAGACTAGGAAAAGATCACTGCACCGGCTCCCTCTGACTTCATAGATGTGGTACTGTAATGTTCCTAACATAGTAGTAAGGGGGGATTTCCAGCACCTGCTGGTTAGTTACTGGGTGTCTTATAATAATAATAATAACATAATAATGTTTAGTCTCCTATGTGCTCTTTTCTTTATTATGGGGACTTCAAGGCAACAGCTGTGGGTCTTTGTAACAGGTTCATCTGACCATGACCAGCTCATTTTGGGTTCACTTTTGACTCTTTCAGTCATTGCTGATGACATTGCCTCACATTGTCTCTGTCCCTCTGTCTGTCCAGATGAGCTCTGTGGGGATCACAGAGAACGTCAAAGGCGACATCAAGAAGTTTGAGGTGTGGTACAACGGCAGAGAGGAGGTTTACATCATCCAGGTATGTT
>JAVDOI010000004.1:40000-220000 GCA_032191485.1 Leptoclinus maculatus
GACAAAGAGTCCCTATGTGAACATGCTGGTAAATATACAGTAGCTTAGAAATGTCATTTAGAAAGTACTAATTCGTTTTTTTCCAATCTTGTGGTGGTGAGAAACGTAATCACTGCCTGCATTATGTTCACATGCAACATTTTTTAATCAAATGAAGCGAAAGGAATTTTTTGTATTACACCTCTCCCTAATCTAAACCAAGTCCTGTGAATGCCTCAACATAACCATTGAAAATAGTTCATAATCATATGAATATGAGTGGATGTTGTATTGCAACACTGGATATTTTGACACAAATGAATTACATTGTCAGTGAACATTTTACTGAAGGCATCAGTACCAACACTGTGACACTTGTAATGTGAAAGCTCTAGTGTACGAATAACATCTAAACACACACACATGTATAGATGCTCTAATATAACTGCACACACACACACACACCTCTCTCTCCCCGTGTGTTCCTTCCTCTCTCTTCCTCTTAGAACCAGTAAGCATCACTCGTCCACAGTTCACTCTGTGGTCCTGACTGACAGGAGAACCACCCTCTGTGAGCCGCACGCTCTACCCGTCTGACAACCCGCCTGTGTGGGAGTGTGTGTACCTGTCCCCCTCTGTGTGTGTGTGTGTGTGTGTGTGAGGGCAGACTGACTAATAATACAGCAGCCCTGTCATAAAGCCTGGAGAGCGGAGGCTGTAGGAGGCTCTGACGGTCCAGTGCAGCCAGCGAGCGGTGTGTGTGATTTACACCTCTGACTCCATGTGAGGAGGGTGGAGGAAAGACAGAGAGGGAGAATGAAATTGGTGTGGGAAAAGGAGAGGGTGGAGATTGAAAGTGATGGGGGAGAGAAGAGAAGAGGGAGGCAGAATGATGGGTAGAGAGAGACAAAGAGACAGACAGAGAGAGAGGAGAGATGTTCAGGGTGGAGATGGAGGCTGAAAGGCAGCACAGAGGGAAATAAGGAGGCTTGTGAGAGGAGGGGAGGGCAGCATGTGAGGAGAAAGGAGGGTGGAGAGAGGGAGGACGAAGAGGAGCACCAGTCATTTCAGCTCTGAGAGAACGAGAGAAAAGAGGAAGAGATGGATTATAATGTGAAATACATCTGTAAAGATGGAATACTCATTGAAAACAAAAAACAGCTTTAAGGAGAATTCAAAGGAAAACCCAAAGTTGGGTGTTGACTCAAGGTCCATTCATTAGCTTTTTCTGGAGCTTTCAACCACACCTCAAGGTCTTCATCATCTTTTTTGGGGGGTTCAAATGGGCTCCAGAATGAACATCCACTCATCTCTGATCTCACTGACAACTGAGCAAACTGAAGAAGAGCATGAGATGTCGTGTTCGTGAAAGCTCATCCTCGAACTATTTCCAAGGTCAAGAATGACTCGTACGTAATTCATATACAGCCCTCTTGGAGAGGAGGTCTGGATGAATGGATGGGAGGCCACTGTTCATGTCCCGTGTGAAAACAAAAGTCAGCATTGACTCATTTTACGATACTTTAGTTATGCAACTTATGTACTTAGGTGCATAATTCCAAATTCAGTACGTGTCTATGATTGAGGGAGTGCTCTTCTTCTTTTCGTTTCACTGAGGCGTGATAGTTATATGACAGTTTCCCATTTCTTTACACAGTCCTTTGCATTTTTATTGAACACTGCAAGGTCTTTTGAGTCTCAGGGTTGGGTAGTAGAGGGCAGACAAGGCAGTGCTCCATAGTATGGTCTGCTTCTCCACATTCACAGGTAGTTAGACCAGCCTTGTAGCCCCATCTGACCAGAGCAGCTTTTGATGGTCCCGTTCTCGTTCTGAGGCGGTTTAGTGTTTAGTGTTAGGTTTTCAGTGGAGGGGCATTCTCAAGCTTTTCCCTCCAGCCTGCCGCACTCTGAAGAGCAGCCAACGGTGCTAATAGCAAGAACAATGCAAACAGCGGTAACGGTGCTGACAGAGCTACAGTAGACTGTATATACACTGTGTATTGCTATTGGTGGCACAATTAATGAATTTACTCATGTTAGAATAAGTGAGGGGGCGCTAGCGAGCAATTCTTTCATTCCCGAGCATGAGACCTATAAAATATCAAATTTTCACGACTGAAAATGTTCGTCATTGAAGCCAAGTGTTGTGCTATTGCAACATTGAAACAAATCAGTCCAAATCATGTGTATTATACAGTCTTTTCTATCACTAAACATCTTTAGAATAAAGAAAGATATACTACAGGTCAAATAGTTGAAATTGGTCCTCTAGAGAGAGCTGTGGGGTCAGCGGGAGGCAGTCGTGTTGCCATGTATATACATGCAGAACGTAACGTGTGAGGGAAGTGGAAAACTGAAGAATGAACTGCATGACGACTGCATGTTTGTCATATTCACAGTAACAAGCCAACACAATGCCAGGGGTTTGAAAAGAATGGACTGTTAGATGCAAGCCTGTGTCTGTAACTACTCCTTACCGCTGCCCCTGCTATGGTTCTCCTCTCAGACTGTTGTTGGCTGCACGCGCCACAATGTGACCAGCCGTTATGAATAAAACATGGACGGATCCATGATGAGAAAATATATCCATTTTGCTGAATACAATATTTGGAGCATGTGGAATGGCTCCATGCTGAGTCTGCATTTGTGCGACAGCTTCATTGGTCACTTGGAATGGGAGGCGACAGGCGGGATCATTCGCAGAGCTTGGTATCTCACTTATGTGAGCTATGCATTTGGCCGTGGCTGCGCCTCACTGTCTGCAGTTATTTTACTAGATCTTTCTCTGGAGGTTTCTTGTCGCACATCAGTCCTGTGGCAGGCCGGATCTGTTAACGTTGCATTTATGAAGCCTCTTGTTTAGGTATGGGTTGATATGCAAAGCTGTGTCCCCGGTGACTTCAGTGTTGCAATGTTTCTTTCTGTCTTTTAGAAGCCGCTAAGTGATTTCTATCAACACAGCTTAGTTGACGCAGCAGTTTGGGCGATTTAATGCATCAAGATTACTCAGAAATGTTGGAATGGAAGGAGAGGTGAAGCTTTTTGGTGTAAAAGATGTCGCTGCTCTGGAAGTCACAGCTGATCAAGAAAACAGTGCTACCCATCATTGTTTCTTCTCCTCTACGATTTATTATCTGGGACTGCGTAACAAGGACTCACCTTGCTACTAGTTCCTGTCCTGTATCAGGGCACAGAATAAACACAATTACAAACAGGCGCTCATGTAACAGACAACGGGCTGTGACCTTTTGAACCCGGAACAATAACAAAAAACAGCTGAGTCACCGCAAGTGTGTTCAGGGAGGCTAAGCTAAACTAGCTTAGCAGGAAACCAACAGCAGAGCTACGAACTCTCCCCGTAGAGTTTAGCTGTTCCCTACTGATTCAAACAGGGCTAAAGCAATCGCCACATAATCCCCATTTCTCCAGACCATAATTCTTGCTTTGTAAAAGAAAACAACAGCCCGAACAGAGAATCAAATGTCCGAACCTAACCCCGCGATGACGGGATGCTTCGTAATTAACGGACAAGTCAGAATCAATGTAATTAACACAATGACAAGAACAAACTCACAAGAACCAGTCACATATATTTATATCACAACAAAGCAACAAATCATTCCAGCAACACTGTGGTGCTAAAACAGTATTCCACCACACACTAAAGAACACGAGTCATTCAAATATTATTCACATCAGAGGGAACAATATTCACCATATCATAAAAATGACACCATAGAAAATCTAACAGTAGTAACGATACTGCAGATGTAAAAACACAAAAGCAGTTCACTTATCAAAGCTGCTGTTCACTTAAAGACAAAGTCCATCCTCCTTTCTTTGTTAACAAAGAGTTCAATGACGCGGTTGTACAGAACATTGGTGCGGTTCAGTTCCAGTCAGAGGTCCTCCTGCGAACGTGTTCGTTGAGTTGTAGATCCACTCGAGTCTCTCCAAAAGTTTTCGAAAGCACGTAGTTTGTGAGTGTCCTGTCGTGCTATGGTGTCTTGTAGCTGCCTTGGTTAGCGTAGCGTAGCTCCAAACACCAAGAGCTCAGTTGCAAATGAAACGCATTCCAGCCATAACATGTGCAACGCTTCTCCGACGCTGTCAGCCAGAAATACCTTTTCCATGCTGGTTAGGGATGCTAGCTGTGGGGTTGGTCGACCCTTTGATACGATGTCCAGTCTTTCTGGAAATGTCCTTCTCCAGAAATCCGTTTCTCCTCCTTCAGCCATTGAGTGTTAAAAAAACAAAGCTAGGTAAAAAAAACAGAATCTACACCAAGCAAAATGCTAAAAATGTCATAACTTCTCTTACATATGTTTCAACCTGAACTCTTACTAAACACTAAGATCTGCTAGCTAGCTTTCTGTTTGACAAAAGTCACGCTGGCCCACTGACCAATCACGGCGCACGTTAATGCAGACGTACTTAGGAGGCTACCTGAGTACCTCTGGCACGTCAAAGAATACGCCCAACATGTCAAACTAAAGATCTGATTGGTTGAAGACTATGACAATCAACAATATCGTCACCATTCACTTTAATCTGCTAAGGCTCTCTAGAGGGCATCGGGCCTCTCTCCTCACATAGAGACATAGGGGCTGAATCTGATTGGATAAAAGCTCTACTTGAAACAAGCTGTGCTGGAAGCAGAGCAACAGAGGAAGACAGGAGCTGTGCAATGAGATAATAAGATAATGGGAAAAAAATGATTATACATGTACGTAGTGTATTTGTGAAAATGTATTAAATTATAATATAGCTATAACTTTGTGATTCTGTTTAGGCCAGCAGAGAAGGCTTAGCTGGCCCTGACGGCCCACCACTGGCTTCATCATTAGTGATGTTGTTCTACGTGACAGTTTATCACGTTTTCACTGAAGCCTAGTAAAAGCTCTGCAATCGCAAGATCCCAAGCCCAAACATGGAGTTTAACTTCGCATTATGCCTACTACTGTTAATATATTGGAGGCAAAAAAGAACCTCTCATCTGCCTTCCCTCTTTATCACCATAGACTATATAAAAAGTGGATGTCGTCGTTGTGACTTCACCCATTGGTTTGTGGACTGCGGTTTTGAAGCCTTGAGTTTAGCATTTTTGCCGTCACCATCTTGTTTTTTTGTATCCAGTGAATGAAAGTGACCATATTTGAACTGCAGAGGAGTAACGCTGTGGTAGACCCGCCGTATACGACTCTGGTAGCGACCTGTCAATCACAAGGTAGCCCCGCCTCTAAAGCATACCCTGCTTTATGGTCTATTTGACTGTAAATGGGACTATAATTTACTAAATGAACATCATGCTGTATTGTTGGATGATGACTGATCACTCTCAGTAGGAGTTGATCTTTCGGGACAGACACTGTCTGATCTCTCCCTAATCATTACCAAGTAGTCTGAGTTACCTTAATCATTGAGGCGGCAGACCAGAGAATGCTTACGTGAATGATTTCTGTAAAAGTCACAGGGATAATTGTCACTGAAGAAACAATGCAACGGTTTGATGAACAGTAAAACGTAATGTCTCTATTGTGTTCACAGAAGCCAGCCAGCTTAACATCTACGGGGCCCCCATGAGGTCAGCAACCAAGTTCATCTCACAAACTGCAGCATGATCTAATAAATCTTCTCAGCACAAAGAAACCTAACATAAGAGTTAAAAAAACGGTCTCTGTGCTCCATGTACCGCAGGAATGTGCGTAAGATGGCGCTGAGACAGTCCGATTCATCGAGTCCAGAGTCTGGCTTCAGGAGAACCAACCCCAGCCCCAATATGAGGCAGAAGAGAGGTGAGAGGTCCTTTTAGAACAGACTCCAACCAAAAGAACTCTTTATAAATCTTCCTTTGTTATTTCCCATTACTTTGTAGAGGAACAGTTATAAACTGTAGATGGGAAATGAAGTGTGATCCCTTTAGAGTTTTCTGTTGCAACATAGTGTAGAAAGAAATAAAAGGCCAGATGAGATGTCTGTTTCTGTCCAAGCAGCGCTGGAACATCGTTCATTAGTCGAGACTGAATAATTAACAGACATAAAAACAAAGTAACCACCGTAATATTTTCACTGTTTACTAACCCTGTTTTCCAGCGTGCTTGTGGCACTGGACGTGACACACCAGAAAGAAAAAAAAAAGCGTACTGGTCTACTGCCAATGGGAAAGTCTGTCGCTTATTTATAGCCAGTTTTCCCACGTTTACAAAAAACTGTTTATACGTACTAATTTTGGTGTCAAAAGGGAATTTGTTTTTCTGTTTTCTTTGTGTGTTTTTTCTCCACTCCAGCCCCGCTCTTACTCAGAATTGGCTTTGAACACCACACACACACACACACACACACACACACTCTCCCCACTCTTCCAATCCCTACTGCTCGTCTGAAGGTAAAGGTTAGGGACAGTTGACAGCAGCTGTTGTTTTTGGTCTCACCCCTCAAATGGGTGCCTGGCCACTATTACAAAAGCAACTGTCCCAACCCAAACCTGTCTGCTCACATCCATTCACACCTTTTCTCTCTCTCTCTCTCTCTCTCTCTCTCTGTCTCTCTCTCTCTCTCTCTCTCTCTCTCTCCTACCCACTGCTTTGTCTTCTCTTTTTTAACATTCCTCCTCTACCCTCTGCTGTAGACTCCCTCCTCTCCTTTCCCTTGCTCCATTCTGCCTCTTCCCTCCCCTCCCTGCATCTTATTTCTCTTCTTAGATTGTTTTGTATTGATGATGATGCATTTAAGCGAATGAAGGAAAGATAATTGTTTATTACAACAGATGATAATAAAGCCTAGTCTTTGGTGCTTAGACTCTAAGGGCAGATTGGTAATTGAGGGCCGTCTGCCCTGAGGAGCAGCAAGATGGAGTCCAGACGGGTGGTGGTGGCTGATGATTCTGCTGAGGCTGATGAGACTGATGAAGCTGATGAAGCTGATGAGACTAATGAAGGGCATGAGGCTGATGAGGCTGATGAGGCTGATGAAGCTCATGAGGCTGATGATTCTGCTCAGGCTGATGAGGCTGATGAGGTTGATGAAGGGCATGAGGCTGATGAGACTGATGAAGCTGATGAAGCTGATGAGACTAATGAAGGGCATGAGGCTGATGAGGCTGATGAGGCTGATGAAGCTCATGAGGCTGATGATTCTGCTCAGGCTGATGAGGCTGATGAGGTTGATGAAGGGCATGAGGCTGATGAGGCTGATGAAGCTGATGAAGGGCATGAGGCTGATGAGGCTGATGATTCTGCTCAGGCTGATGATGCTGATGAGGCTGATGAAGGGCATGAGGCTGATGAGGCTGATGAAGCTGATGAAGGGCATGAGGCTGATGATTCTGCTCAGGCTGATGATGCTGATGAGGCTGATGAAGGGCATGAGGCTGATGAGGCTGATGAAGCTGATGAAGGGCATGAGGCTGATGAGGCTGATGAAGGGCATGAGGCTGATGAGGCTGATGATTCTGCTCAGGCTGATGATGCTGATGAGGCTGATGAAGGGCATGAGGCTGATGAGGCTGATGATTCTGCTCAGGCTGATGATGCTGATGATGCTGATGAGGCTGATGAGGCTGATGAAGCTCATGAGGCTGATGATGCTGATGAGGCTGATGAGGTTGATGAAGGGCATGAGGCTGATGAGGCTGATGATTCTGCTCAGGCTGATGATGCTGATGAGGCTGATGAAGGGCATGAGGCTGATGAGGCTGATGATTCTGCTCAGGCTGATGATGCTGATGATGCTGATGAGGCTGATGAGGCTGATGAAGCTCATGATGCTGATGATGCTGATGAGGCTGATGAGGTTGATGAAGGGCATGAGGCTGATGATTCTGCTCAGGCTGATGAGGCTGATGAAGGGCATGAGGCTGATGAAGCTGATGAGGCTCATGAGGCTGATGAGGCTGATGAGACTGATAAATCTGCGACGACTGGGCGGTGATGGAGAGGTGGAGGGGCGTGAAGACACTGAGACAAAAAGAGAAAGCAGTAAGAAGATAACTCCCACTAGAGCTGCAATACACACACACACACACACACGCTGAGCAGACAGGAACACTTTTCACTGACATCTCAGCGCTGGTCAGCTGCTTCCCTCTGATGATTAACACACACAAACAAACACACATGAGTCCTCGATGTGTCAGTATTTGTCAGATTATTCAGGAGGTGTCGGCTTGTCAGTGTGTCGAGACATGTGACGCTGTGTGTTTGTGCAAAAGGTTTTAGTGTTGCCAGTGCAGTGAAAGAGCAGGGATTTGAGCCATCGTTCACACCTGATATTAAACTGTGATCTGCATCTGGATATTCTATAACAAATGATACCATTATAGTATGTCCCAAACTGGTGATGTTTCAACCACAGACTGTATATAAGAAGTGGACGTAGTCCCCGTGACGTCACCCATTGGTTTGTTGACTGCAGTTTTGAAGCCAAAGAGTTTGGCATTGTGGTCGTCGCCATCTTGCTTTTTTGGAGCCAGAAGTAACCATATTTGGGCGAGAGGCCAAAGGCTCGGTGTGGCCAGGTACCGTTAGCATAGCACCCACAGCACCATCCCGTCACTCAAAGCGCGTGGCCTTATTTATAATTTTAACTGGTGATTTATATGAAAATTCACGGGGGGGGATAGCTCTATAGACTGAACCCGTTTTTTGTACCAGGCTGTAAACATGTTTATTTCTGCTGTAAGGTTGGGGATTTTAACAGGGAGGTCTATGGAGATTGACTAGCTGTTGGAGCCACACTCAAGTTTCCATTTGAAGAACTGCATTCTTTACGAATAACGTAAATGTCTTCATTTTTCAGCCCCAGAGGTTGCCACTTGGTTTCAACCAGTGGTGTATCTGTCATTCAGAGCAGGGCTTTTCAAAGTCTGACACTGTGCCATCAGGTTACTTTTTTAGCTTCTATATATTTACCATTTGGCAATTTAGCACCGTAATAACCAAACTATCGAAGCATACATGGACTATACAGCCTCTGGTTAGTGTCACAGTGAGCAAAACAGATGGCTAACATAAACTATAGGCCGACGCCACATTTCTTTCTATATTTTGTATATTTATCAATTTAGATAGATTTTATTTTATGACACATTGAATCTTCTAATGGGGGGTTTTAAGCTTTAGTGAATCATTAAGGTCAACAGAAACAGCCACTTAGAAAAATCAGTGATGAACTTCATGTCGGCTAGCAGGACATTTTATTCAGCCACAATTTATCACTGATGGACTGAGCAGTTTGGCACATTTTGTGAAAATGAAAGAAAAATGAGAAAAGAACTACCAAACATACAAACTGTTGGGTAGCGAGAAAGAAAAGTGCTGAAATCCATGTATCACATGGGCACCAACACTGAAAAAAATGTTGTGTTGGATTTACTTAATTTTTTTTAGGTAAGTGGTTGCACGAAATAAATTTACCTAAATCCAGATATATATTTTAAGTTGACTTTACTTAATTTATATTCATAATTTTACCTCAACTATTTTGAGTAAAGTGTACTCACTATGTTCATGTTCAGTATACTCAAATGTATTATGTAACCTCAATTACTATTTACCTATTTTGTTTTAGTAGATTCAGATCAATTTAATGGTTTAATTTCTACAAACTAAAATTAAGTTTGATTTAGTTAAACATTTGTAGCTATTACTAGTATCCAGTGGCGGGCCGTGCATGTCATACCCAGGCCTTCACTGCTGTCATGCAGCTGAAATACCACCTTATAACCACATGATGGCGCCACAGCTATTATTCGTTTCTAAGGCTGTAACTATGTACGTACTCGTATTAAACCGTTCGGTACGAGGCTTACAATACGTTTGAATAACGCTAGAGCATTTGGAAAATGCAGAAGCTTAAATTCAGGAAAACATAATGTTTTCTGTGCTCATGTAGGACAGTGGTTCTCAGCTGGTCTGGCTGTGGGACCCACCATCATCCCTTAATGACAAGCCTCGGCCCACTCATCACTTTAGGAGACTGGCTTATGATTTAACTTCCACAAATTAAACGTACTGCTCTGCAATCTCTTTCCTCGTCTCAGCCCCCTGTGTCACGGTGTGTGGTACTCGAGTCAGGAAGCTTATCAGAATGCCCATATTTGATTGGCTGCATCACGGAAAATCCCCCAGAGTGCCTTCAGGATTTGAACTTCTAGCAGTCTGCCCATGCGCAGACAGGAAAGTGTGTGGAAATTAAATTGTACATATTTTTTTCTCATTACTTTTACCTGAATGGAATTAACTAATTTTAAACGAGCGCAGTACATTTTAAGATTACTTAAAAAAAATACGTAGGATTCAATTACTCATTAAAATCGATGAAATAAACTAGATTAAGACATGTAACATTTACAAGGGGGCCGAATCATTTTTTTCAGTGAATATGGAACATTTCACAAGGCCTTCTCTCCTTCTTCCCCTCTGTACTAAACCTTGCTCTCTCTCGCTTTCCCACTCAGTCGATGCTTCAGCCGGCCAATCAGGCCACTCGGCTGTTAATGCTAGGAAACGCTTCACCTTGCAGGGGCTTTCCAACAGGAGGTCTCTTCCAGCAGGTAACGGCCCTATGCAAGCGCTCACTTACGTGATCATCACCATCACTGGCATCTCCGTCAACATCGTCTGTTCTTTGTCGCCTTCATCTGTCAGCGTGATAACAGTCATCATCTTGCACTTCCGCAGCATCTACCAGCATCTACCTTGCCTCTGTCCTTTCTTCAGTCTCCACTCTCCAGTCACAGAACTGCTCTTGTCCTCGTCTTTCTCCTCCTCAAATGTTATGTAGATTTCTGTGCCAGTGGGTATCTCGTAGTTGTCTCTCTGTGCGACCCACCGCTCGCAGCGTGTCAGCATAATGAAGGCCACATCTCCCTCCACTCTTTCTCTGCTTTCATCTGCTCACGTCAGTAACCTCTGCATCTTCCCCGCGCTCAAACAAGGAAGCTGTGATTTAGGAAAGAGAGGGACGGAGAGCTGTTGAAGAGACAGCATATGAAGACAGGAGATACACAGAATGATAGAAAGAGAGAGTCTGCCCGAGTCCTGGCACTGGTGACACCACGGCGAAGCTTAATTCTGCGGTGCAGCACTGCGCTAAATGTCACCCTCTAATATTTAAGCCCCTTTTGACATTTGGAGACGTATTAACATTTTTGGAGGCCATGATTCCAAGTTCGGCTTTGGTAAAATGGTAAATTTGATTTAGCTTCAATGCAGAGAAAACCAGGCCTGTATTTGAATCAGGCTTATATTAAAGACACTATTTCCTGTGTTAAGAATATATTTGATCGTAATTTATTAAAAAAAGCCTTTTTCTTATCTGCTCCTATTTGCTTCAATCTCAACACTTCCTCCATGTGTACGCATTGTCTTAATGAATTCACTCTAGTGTACATTTCCACACCACTAATTTCATCAGTACAACAACAGAGTTACGTCATTCTAACCACTGTGTTGATCTGGGTTTCTCTAGAAATAGTGTGTGGGTAACACACACCATATAACCTTAAAAGTGGTTCAAATCCCGCCTCCCTCTCCATTGTAACTTGTCAAATATGAGCAAAGTGCCAAAAAATTATCTTTAAAAGAAAAGAAATGTATCCGTCCACAAATTAGTAGTATTGAAACTTCCTGCACATGTTTCTCATTAAAAGCCTCTTTCTATAGAAATCTGCAGAATGCTTGCGTTTGACAGTAGCTTAACACCAAATAAGAGAACTGCAAAGCAATACAAATCAAAGAATGAGAACAAAAGAGTAGTGCAGCAAATTGGTTACCTTACACGGTAGCTGGTTTCTCGTGATATCACAAGATCCTACCAAAATCCATCTTGTCAGGCTTCAAGTAATGTGTTTATGTCTGAACCACATCAACTGTTTGGTCAACAACAAGGTTAGCGTAGATGCTGCAACAGCATCAGTTCTATCGCAACTGGAGAGCATTTCTTCATTGAGAGAAGAGCAAAGAACGACACTGAAGGCTTTTCACTCTCCTCCTGACTGACTTAAATAAGAGTGTGATTGACAGATGGTTCATCCAATCACTGCCAAGTATTTCTTGAAAGGGCCTGCCCTTTTCCAAGCAGTTTCCAATGACTTAGACGGTTCTGTGTAACAAAACATCTGGCGTGTCGGGTTAGCATATTGGTGAAAATGACACGACTGTTGTTGTACAGGTGGAATAAGTGTAAATGTAAAGGAGGAAGACTATATGGCCAAAGGTATGTGGACATCCCTACATTTTCACAATTTTGGTAGGAAGATCTTCATTGGCCTGCACAGAGCCCTGAACCAGATCGTATCAGCCCACATCAGGGATGGACCTCAGTAATGCACTGAAGCCATGTCC
Source organism: Leptoclinus maculatus (assembly GCA_032191485.1). Lineage (NCBI taxonomy): Eukaryota > Metazoa > Chordata > Actinopteri > Perciformes > Stichaeidae > Leptoclinus > Leptoclinus maculatus. The sequence goes on from JAVDOI010000004.1 coordinate 52,324, forward strand.
AACATCTGGTGGAAAGCCTAATACTAGAAGAGTGGAGGCTGTTATAGAAGAAGACTAATGTGGGCGACTGTGGCTAAGTGGAGAGCAGGGCTGCCTTCAATCAGAGGATCGGTGGTTCGATCCCCGGCTCCGCTAGTCGCTTGTCGATGTGTCCTTGAGCAAGACACTTAACCCCAACATGTCTCCCGTAGCTGTGCCTACGGTGTATGTGATAGAATCTGAATTGTAAGTCGCTTTGGATAACAGCGTCTGCTAAATGATTGTAATGTAATGTCCGTGGTTTTGAAAGATATTTCAAATTCATGGCATCCTAGCAATTTGTAATAGCAGCCTCCTCTTTATCTTCTAGAAAAGCAGTTTCCTTTTGCTTCTTGTAGAATGAATTCATTGTACTAACATCTATTGGTCTATCGCAGTCAATGACCAGAACATACAGAACTTAGGCATTGCTCATTACTTTAACTGAATTCTAGCCCTCAACACTAACAATCAATCATCTCATCTCTGTTATAATGACTGGATATATATTTAGTCCTCATAAAGTAAGTACTCTGAGCTACACTGCCCTTAGCGCTGAATGGGCTGTCTGCACTATGAGATGGAAATCAATGCAGAGTCCTTGGCAGGTGAATAGACTCAACCATTAACAGGAGTACTCCCTGCAATAAGCCCAATGTGTTAGATCTCTGAAGAAAGGAGTGGAATCAAAGGCCACTCTGTCTGCTCCGTCCTGTGAATTGCGAGCACTCTGACATTCTGACTCGGGAGTTAGAGATAGGTTCAACCTGCAGGTTTTCAGCATGGTTAACCCCAGTCATTTACATTGATGTCAATAGGTGGCTAGTCAATTGATGTAAAACGTCCTTAGAGATAAGTGAAAGCTGCTCCACTATAATGCTGCAGTGCTGTTGGGTACAATTTAACGTCCATGCTGAAGAGGTAGAGTGCTAAAGTCTCATTTTGTCAATTGTCATCAAATTGTCATCTGCTTGATTCTGTCTAGTTCTAATCTACTAATTATGGAGCCCTGAGAGTCTGGTCTGGTGTTTATTATTTAAGAACAGGTGTAAAAAAAGGTTTGCCTGGATCATCATGGTTTCTGTTTCTGTGAACACAGGTGGAAACTAAGTTTAAGCTGTTTCTTTTCTGGCAGTAGTAACACTCGTTTCGGCCATAAAGGGGTGAAGTGCACCACTACCCCACATTCTTTAAAAAATTAAAATAGAAAAATATTAACTTAAAGATTATCCTAGCAAAACCTTTTCCTCACCTGTTAAGTCATAGACACATTTGCCTCTCAGGGATTCCATAACGAACACCTGTTATACAAAACGTAAAACACATGCAGTCCAATCCTTTATGAATATCCGTCTTGATTACACTGGCAGCTTCTTTTTCCTTTCATCACACAATGTGAGGCACTTTTAACAGTTTCTAATAGCCCAAAATGAACACTGAAGGGTCAGTTTGCCAAAGAACCGACAGCATACATATGTATCCCTGTATTATCATGCTATGCAATGATAAATGATCCATTTATTTTGTGCTCAACAGCTGAAAAATCCAATAGAAACAACGTCAAATGAAAACTGTTCAGTGTGTTCTGTGTACAGAGATTAATTGAAATACTGTGTGTAGAGGAAAAAAACATTCAATTCCATTGTGATGTTAGCTTATTATCTGGTGGATGTTACTCTTTAATTAATGTTCAACTTGCACTTTAAGAAATAGATTGTGAAGAAATAAGAAATATCACATAAGTTATCACTTCTACCAGTTCACAATCCTCTGAAACTCCACTCCAGGGTTTCCTTACTCGCTTCATATGGGGCTTTCCATTGCATCTCATGGTCATTCACATTGGATTCATAACACAATACTTCCCTATACGACCACTTGTTATCACGTGACCAAAGTTTAGTTGTCATGGAGATGTGACCTCTGCAAACTCCATCCACTGAGGAAGACCTTGAGATGAGGATGAAAGCTGTGATGAAATAGATATATTTCCTGCTTCTTCTTTTCATTTGCTTGTTGTTTCATTTGTCTCATTTGTCTCATTTGTGTTGTTTGATAGATGTTCAGGATAAACTTCCATTCGTATTATTCTTCATTATTTAGGTGAAAAGCTTCCATTTCTAGTCTATATAACCCCGTCTCTCTGACCCTCCTCCTCGCTTCATCTATTTCTCTCTTTCTGTCTCCCGGCTCCTCCTCCCTCCCGTCCTGTAGAGCCTGCTGCTAAGGAGGCAGTGGTCACCCGCCGCTTCTCTCTCGCCTCCTCTCTCACCTCCTCTTCTTCCTCCTCTTCCTTCGCCACACGACGCACAAAAGGTATCTGACAAAGTGTTCCGGCCTCCACGTCTTGTTATTTCTGTATTTACTTGCTTTTACACTCTTAAGCGCTTCACGTTCACTAAACACACAGCAGACTAATGAATGTACACAAAGTGCAGCTCAAACAGGTAGAAGACTATTTAACTGCATTGCTGGATTATTATTAGTTATTTCGGTCATGCAGTATTGAATGAAAAGGTAAAGTAAGACTTTTATTCTAACTTAAGATCATTTAATGTTACCTTAAAGTACAGCTGGAATTTCTTTAAACATCTGCTACATCATACACATCAATGACATGCACTGTGCTGTCTTTTCAGTCCAAACAGGAGAATTTGTTTGGGGGGGTTCATGAAGATATCCTCTGTTATACAACCTATTGTACAGTAAGGATATACAGGTATACAGTATACATAAGGTCTATGCAGTACCTCAGTAGGATGAATGCTCCAAGTAGAAACAAACATAAAGCCAATTAAAGATGAGAGAACAGTGTTTAGGTGGGTTCAGTACCTTTTCAACAAGCGCTTTGTGATTTCATACATTTTCACGTCAATCATGACCAAAACACACTCACACACACACACACACACACACACACACACACACACACACACACACACACACACTCACACTCACACTCACATTAAATCTGTAGTGAGGAAACTGTGTGTACATATAGAGTGGAGGCATTCCCTTATTACCCGCTTACTGCTCTGTTGGAAGCTATGAGATGTATAGAGACAGTAAAGCCTTTGACGAGAATGAAAACAATATTAAAGGAAAAAGAAGCTGCAAGCGAGTGGACGTACATATTCTTTTTAAAAAGCAACGGTAAGGAAACAACAATTTTTATAAGCTGACATTTGGAACGCAGGGTGACATTCAAAGTGGCAGTAGAAGTGCAATTTACCACAGGAATAGGAATATAGATGAGAAGTTCATTCTCAACCCGGCAGAGGCAGGGGAGGAATTAAAAACACCAGAAGAGCGATATTGAAGTGTTTCCACTCAGTCCGTTCTCTGCTTTTATTGTATTTGTTCCCACTGCAGTCGCAGTGTTTCAATAAGGTTCGACCGATGACAACGCCGCGGGTCACGTTGGTGGTAAAATGCTCAGTGGAGTTGGGAATGTGGCTCTAGCTTTTTGGCCTCTGATTTTAATTCTCATCCAACGTGGGTACTAATATCAAGGAAAATATAATACTTCACTGGTAAAATACAAGCACACACAGCGGTACTGCTGTACCTCTGCTATATGTATGTCCTTTTTTAACATGTTTGTGTCACACTGATTTACCATAGGTAAATAGGTACCATCGTCCCCATTCACTTAAACTGCACATGGATTCACTTGTGAGTCTGCAGGCCTCGGGCCTCTCTTCTTACCTAGAGACACAGAGGTGAAATCTGATTGGATAAAAGCTCTACTTAAAACAAGCTGCACTGGAAGCAGAGCAACTGAGGAAGACAGTAGCTGTGCAATGAGAAAATAAGATAATGGGGAAAATATTTTTATAAATTATAATACATGTAGTGTATTTAAGAAAAATTATTAAATTATAAAATAGCTATAACTTTGTGATTCTGTCTAGGCCAGCAGAGAAGGCTTTGCAGGCCCTGACGGCCCACCACTGGTATAATGGTCCTGGAAATTCTTTCACCTGTTCTTAAGTCATAAACACAGGTGAAACATCTTAGATCAGACTTACTAAGAGATCACCAGCATTTTTTTTCTCACTTGCCTCTCAGGGCTTCCATAATTTGGACAGTAAAAAAAATGACATTCACCAAGTTAATTAGCTTTTACATAGGAAATTATTTCTCATGTCACCGAAGGAAAAGCACAGGTGTCAATAAAATGTGTATAAATGTATATCTTCTTAGGTGCACAAGGAAATAAAACCAGTTTAAACTACGACATACTCAATTGCTCAAATACATTTTTACACCGTCACACCAACTTTCATTTATGCCAAGTGTATGAATATCCATTTATTTACAGTTCATGAGAAATGAAATGAGAGTCACAGAGAATTTGTGGCGAGTCTCCTGATAATCATTAAGACATGGAGATAAACATTTAAAATGACTGCTGCAGTGAGAACACTTTTTGTCTTCACATCTTCCTCTCTGTACCAGATGGCAATCATGGCATGAGAACTGAGACTCTTTTCATAATGATCTGAATAGAGTCATCGTACACCTATGTCTGAATGACGAAAGCCTTCACTTTAACAGATGGAAGCTCAATGTTACAGATGTCATGTCTAAAGGGGGTTTTGGATTAATGCTGTGTGTCTGCCTTCTTTTTCAAATGTCAGTATCTAATAAAGCTTCTGGTTGCATGTTCTGTCCCCCGGCCAGGTCCCCTGTCTGCTAGCATAAAGAGCAAGAGACATGAGATTAAGAGTGATCCCACTCCATTTGGTTATGAAGGTACATGAACATGCAGAGAAATGTCATGTCTGTAATGTGCAGGCTCTGAGCATGCTGGGCTTCTTTGTGTTTGTGTGGTATGTTTTTTACGTGTGGTATGTGTGTGTGCACGTGTTGTTGTGCTTGTTCTCTTCCGTTTTTTGCCTGCTGCGTTGACTCGCGTCGTGATTTGTGATGTGACGTTTCAAAGTGCATGAGCATCAAATAAGTTGCAGATGAAGTGTGTAGGTGTGGTTTTGGTGTTGCGTTTAGGCCCATGGACTACTTGGTTTGATGTCTGCATGAGTAGTGTTAGATAGAGAGTTTATTTCTTTTGATTCACACACCCTCACTTTTAAACTTTGTTTGTGGGTGACGATGTGGAGTGGCGATCATGATGAAAAGGATGGTATAAAGCATTTGGCTTCCCTCCAGATACTTTGCGTGGTGCTATGGCTGCAGTCAGGAAACGTCAGAGCATGACTAGCAGCACTGCTGCTGCTGGCGGCACCTCAGCTGTCCCTAGATCCACCTCGCAACCAGGTAACGGCAGAGAAGGACTCCTCTCCTACACTCCTTTGTATGGTTTGAGTTTTGATATGTTTCTGAGTTTGTTTTGGTAAATATTTGTTGTCTTATTTGGCTAAGTGTTTTATTTTTCTTGCGATGTGTAGCTTCAACTTCTTCTTCTTCTCCTCAAGAAATAGTTCTCCAAAACAATCTGTTGGAATGCAACCTCAGCCTTTGAGCAGCCATGACCATCAAATGACTCCAAACTGAATGTGCAGCACTGTCCAAGTGTTCTGCAGCCAAATCACTGACTATGTTCACAGGCACACTCATATTCCACTATTATTCAGAATATGAGAATGTTCCCAATTTAATATGGGTGATGTAAACAGATGTTCACTTTGGATATTCTGACTGGAGTATTTTCAGTTTCATACATGTGGTTAGGATTCAGGGTTAACGTGACTGTAGTTGAAAAAGGAGGTTTTAAGAGAATGCACGGCTGCATGTACAAACCGCTTGGAAGGAATTTTGTCTTTTTCAGGATAAGGGCAAAAAAACTGAATATTTTGTGCATGTGAATGTAGTCCTCATACATGAATAACAACATAGGTCATTTGTAGGTGCTAACCCTGTGGTTACGTTCAGAGGTCAGAGAAAGATCGTGGTCATGGTTAGAAGAAGGCGCTGACTGTGCTCTACCACCATGAATCAGCTGGTGATGGGTGGGTGGGGCTACGGCCACACAGGTTCTTCTTGCACACTAGCACGGTTGTTGTCTTGCTTGGTGTGCTAAGCTTTGACTCAAAGTAGAAGACGGTTGCATTTACCCAACAACTCAATCAGAAAAGCAAACAAACTCCATCCAACAGCTCAGCTTGGCCCCCTAATCTAACTCCTAAACAATAAAATGCAACATTGTTTTAAATCACTGTAAGAAAAGTGGGTTTTCATATCTGCTCCTGTTACAGCAAAGCGCAATTAAGGTAGTTCTGAAATTCTTGCACACAAGCTATCATTTATTATTCCCTTTTGAAAGCAATGTTTTCCAAGGAAGCTTCAAACTTGTAATTTTGTCATGAACTCTTCCTTCAGAGTCAGGAAATAGTATTAAGTATTCTATGAAGTGTGCCTCTGCCACGCCTTCAGGATCAGTCAGCGGTAATACAGAATTACTTTACCATACAACTAAACTGTACTCTCAATTACATGTTGAGGGAACTGATCAGTCTCAGTTTGAAACACAAAGTTAATGTTATGAACTGAAACAAAATGAAAGAAAAGCCCTACAAAATGTTTAGGCAACAAAACAGCTTGGTTAGGTTGAGTGTAACATTCTGGTTTGTTATGTTATTGAAGTTCATTTCAATAAATTGACTCTTGGTTTCACACAGGACATGAACAGTGGCCTCCTGGTGAATGTCCTGTTTGTTCCACCATCCATTCATCCTGACTTCCTATGATCAGAAACTTATTTGTGATACGTCAAAAACAAATGTAATCCAAGAGAAAAGATGTTTCCCTTGAAACATATTTGAGAATGTAGTTTTGTTGTCTGGGAATGTCTTTTATATGAGAGCAGGCTGAGCTTTCATGATGATGTAAGACAAATGACTGAACTGCAGAGCAACATTGTTTTTCTGTCAATGAAGAACAATCCCCTGCCAAGTGGAACAGTAGTACCCCCGTTGTTGATGAGTACATTTGGGTGGTTAATAATGTGTATTGATTCCCTTCAGGCTGGGCCCAGAGACGGCTCCCTTCCATGGACACGGACGACTTTGAGACGATCCCCTCCAGTGCAGAGGAATCCTCCAACTCTTCAGACGAGGAAGGCAACAATAAAAATGTAGGCGACGCTCACTTTGGCTATCAAATGGTGTGAAGTTAAACCTGTATATGACCTGGAGCACTACTGGGCTTATACTTTATATCATGTATTTAATAGTGAAACTGAATAAGACTCAAAGTTTAAAATGATTTAATTCTGAATTAAATCGAGACAGTTCAGTACCACTCAACATCCTGGTCCTGCTGGGTCACATCAGCTCATCACATTCTGCCGTCACCGTCCCTCCACAGCTCTCCACTCATCCCCCATTCTCTCTCCGCTCGTCCTTCACTTTCTCCTCTTTTTCAACAAAATCACCCTCTGATCCCCTCTGCTTAATTATTTCCCGTGGACATATGTCTCGTTAGCAGCGGGCACTGAAGGCTTGACATTTAATAAACGAGGGAGGAGAGACGCAGCAGGTCTGCTGGGTACGGCAGCCTTTCCAGATCCATTATCATCTGTGTGATGTATCGTAGATAGCCACACACACACACACACACACACACTGAGCATGTTAGTGGCGCACACAGGGACAAACGTTTTTTAAGGAATTTGCATTTTTGCAACATTTACTTGAAGTCAAATAAAAATATTTATGTTTATCAAAAGAAAAAAAAATGTCATCCCATCTCTCCTGAAATGAGCATGCTAAACCAGCTAGCCCTGAGTCACTGTTGTGTCCAGTCTGTCCATTTATTTATTGGATTAAACCCAAAGTGCCAAAAAAGAGTACTTGTATTTTGTTTCGGCCTCCCCGACACCAGGAGACTACGTCCCTGTGAGGAGAGCGAGCGGCACACTGACGGCTAACGTAAACTGAAGGCCGACGGCTCACGTAAACTGAAGGCCGACGGCTAACGTAAACTGAAGGCCGACGGCTAACGTAAACTGAAGGCCGACGGCTCACGTAAACTGAAGGCCGACGGCTCACGTAAACTGAAGGCCGACGGCTCACGTAAACTGAAGGCCGACGGCTAACGTAAACTGAAGGCCGACGGCTAACGTAAACTGAAGGCCGACGGCTCACGTAAACTGAAGGCCGACGGCTCACGTAAACTGAAGGCCGACGGCTAACGTAAACTGAAGGCCGACGGCTAACGTAAACTGAAGGCCGACGGCTAACGTAAACTGAAGGCCGACGGCTAACGTAAACTGAAGGCCGACGGCTCACGTAAACTGAAGGCCGACGGCTAACGTAAACTGAAGGCCGACGGCTAACGTAAACTGAAGGCCGACGGCTAACGTAAACTGAAGGCCGACGGCTCACGTAAACTGAAGGCTGAAGGCCGACGGCTAACGTAAACTGAAGGCCGACGTCTAACGTAAACTGAAGGCCGACGGCTCACGTCAACATCATTAGATAGCAGTGTTAGTTTGGTTGAACTTTGTGTATCCTGCCCTGCTGTTAGTATAGTTCTCTTGTCTGTTTTGTAACTGATGACTGTAAAATTAGATTGTATGGTTTCTCTAAAAAAGTATACATGGTTGACGGCAAAGCATATTAACCAGGTTTCACTTAATTACCATTACTTACCTTCAGCTCATATAATCTGCTACAGGTGACATTTGTCATTTTAAGCAGCTAAAGCGATGGTGAGCTGGTTAGTTAAGAAACAATTTATGTGTGTCTGGGTTTAACGAATCCACTCATTCTAGCTCTCTAGAACCAGATCCAAAATGGACCTGGCTAGACGCACAGTTTGACTGAGTCGTTTCTCTCTGCAGGGTGACAGCGGTCGTTTCCGGGTGCAGCTGACCTACGAGTCTCGTGAAGGCCGAGACCTCTCTCTGGAGGCGGGCGACCTGGTCCAGTTTGTGGAAGAAGCGGAGAGCGGACACTGGTGAGTTCCAGTCGGCTCCATGGTAGAACTGTGGGGTGTCAGTCAGCTTGTTCCCGCTCGCTCACTGTTTCCCTGGTTCCCTGACTCAGCACTATACTTGAGTGGGTCCCCATTTGCCAGTTCAAACTCGCCTCGTGTCTAAATAAAGGCACAAGAACACAAACCTACCAGGTTGTTCTCAGAACAGCATCGCACAAATAAGACCAAAATAAACTGACATTGCATTATACTTTATTTAGGGCACTCGTGTTCACTCTGTCTGCCCTCAATAAACTATAATTGCAGTGCAAGTTCTCTGTTTCCACTCTCATTTGCGGAATGTGTTTTTTTTAGTCGTCCTAAGGAGTTTATATTTTTGGCTCATGGTTCTTTGCAGAAGACTTCTATTGTTGGATCACATTCTCTATGGCAGCAAAAGGACCGCAGTTTGCCTACCGAGTCTTTCTATTCTGTTTTCTGCTTACTTTCACTTTTGTCCTTTAGGCCCTGTATAATCAGCATTTTGTTGTGGAAAACTCGACTTGTTAATATCTGTGTACTTGAGTCTTTACGATTGGCTGTGGTCTGTTTATAAAGAGAATGGAATGAATGGAGGCTGAGGCCAGTTGTGACAGGATTCAGGTTATATTACACCCAGCTGTAGCACCCACAAAATCCATAATTTAACGATATCATCCAGCTGCAGAGCTGGAGACAAAACTGTTACAGCAGTAATTTCAACCAATAAAGATAAATTGTATACATATTAGGGCTTTTCAAATTGGCCAAAAATAATGTTTGAGGCTTCGCTCTTAATAAACACAAAGGTTGGAACTATTCAAACATGTATTTTTGCTCATTACGTCCCTGACACTGAGTGCTGGCCTCGAGCGACGCAGCACTACAAAACACGCTGGACATTTGTCAGACGCCCTGTTTGTATTTATTCCTGTCGCTTGTTTTAAAAGGAAATGGACGAGGGCTGACTGGTGAGGTTAAAATGAGGAGTCATCTGTGCGATACCTCCTCATTTCACCACAAACACCTGAATAAGGTGTCAGCGGGCTGGAGGGAGCTGAACGTTTCCTACTTGCCGTTGGCTATATTGTATGTTCTTTCCAGTAAATATGCAATATAAATACAATAAAAAGTATGTTTTTTCTGTTTAAAAGTGTGAATCAGAAGATAGCAAGTGCTACTCTCCCATCTTTTACTTCTCCAGCCTGATCTGGAGCACACAGCTGATTTGTTTGTTTCATGACGTAACGTTTGCTGCGAGGACACCGTGTCCCTTCTCTGTGGTCGGTTGCTGTTGAATTATTCCTCGTTCAGCTTGACCTAACGTTACCTTTCTTCATCGTGTTAGCTTCAATGAATGTGTTTGTGTTAAACTCAAACCTGTGAGTCTCTGTCGTGGTCTCTGATGTTCCGTACATGAACACAGATAACAGAGTTGTATCATCCAGTGACTTGTAGCTCCTAATGTCTCTCTGGTGTAATGTCACACACAAATATTGGACCACTTACTAATGTATTGTAGCCACTCACTAACAGTCCATTTGTTTAGGTTACATTCTCCATATTTGGAGCGTTTATGCTCTTGCACTCCGCCGTACTTCTGTACATCACCATTGTTTACAAAGTGTAAAAAGATCTAGAAATAAAACCAGTCCACAGTAGAGGATTGAAGTGTGAGTGCCTTCCCTGCTATCTGTGAACTTTATACTGAGCATTAGCTACAGTTGGATGGGGTGGATACAACTGCCTCTACATCCTCACTAATTGATTCTATTAAAATCATTTTGAAAAAACACTTTTTTGTAAAGATCTAAACCTGCACCACTGACTGAGACAGCCATCACTACAAGTTACAGCCTTGTTTCAGCTAGTTGCCATGTTTTGAAACTCAAGACAGTGTACAGTTCATTCCAGGGTGCACATTGGTACAAAATGATGGATTGCACCTTTAAATATGAGTTTATGATATAGAGTATATCATCATGCAAAACACTGCACACTGAGAAAAATAGTCCTTTGTTTAATTTAAAATGACAGTATAGGTGGGTTGTAATTGTGACTGAGGTGTTCTGTACAGGCCTGAAGTTTTAAAAGTGGTGGAGGAGTAGCTGACTCATTGGCCTTCACAAACAGCGCTATCAACCACCTGCAGCTGTGTTATGCTCATTTCCTGCTATGGGACAGCTCAATGGGCCATTTTGGCGTCAATGTTTCACCAGAAACCTGCTCAAATGACCCTAATAGCGCTGTGTGCTACCTGCCACTGTTATTTAGAATGCACGAAGCATCCAGCTGTCAGCTCATTGAAACATTGCATCATTGTGTCCTTTTATTCATGCATCATTTGGCCATAAAAGGATGCCGTACCAACACATTTCTACCGAGCTTTAATTTCAATTTACAAACGGTAGCAACGCCAGCGCAAATTGTGACATTTAGGCTTTAAGTCACCCTCAGCATTATGTTTTCATAATCCTCTGTGGAGAAAGGACACAGCTGTGATTAGCTGTGATTAGATCCAGAGTGGTATGCTTAATTCAAGATGGATTTTTCAATGTCAAAATACCTCCCAGTGTTGCAGGATGACACTCACTTCAACAGTGTTTCCACTGACAGAACACAAACAGATGATCTTCTCTTTGTTAGGTGAATTTGTGGATTTTAAGATGTGCATACTAATTCACTTCTGGGTCAGATGTGGAGGTGACTGATCAAGTCTCCCTAAAGTTTGTTGAAATGTTGAGGACGATTTTCCTAAGAAAAGCAGCTGCAGTCATTCTGTTCCTCTAAAGCAGTGATGTTCACCACTGTGCTGTGGAACACCGGTGTGCCGTGAGAGATCGTCACGTGTGCCGTGGGAAAATGTCCAATTTCACTTAATCGGTCCAAAAAGATATTATTTAGTTGCTGCTAGTGGTGTAACGGATCACGGATCGATGCGTGATCCGTTGTGTAATAAAGTTGTACTGCCGCTCATACTTTTTCAGGTAATACGTCTTTAAAATATCAATGCAGAGTGTCAGTGAACAGATACAAAGCAGTAGTGTGTTCAGTGAAGCATTTAACGGTGAAAGTCATGGCGAGCGGAGGAGCTTCAGAAGCTCCCGGCGTCATTTAAGTCACATGTTTGTCTCCCCTGTTACTAATAATGTCTGGATGAGGGTGGAGGACTAAGGCGTTGCGGTATGTAGGCGTTGTTCAACGAGAAAGACACACGACAACGGCCATACATCGGGCATGTCCACACATATGAAGAGACACCACCCAGGTCTGTCAGAGACGGGGGCCGAGACACAACAACAACAACAACAACAACGTATCATTATTAAGAAACCCTTTGTGGCAGAATCAGACCAAAGCTATTACAACATCTATTGGGGTCTGTATTGCTGCAGACATGAGGCCATTCTCTGTCGTGGAAAACAAAAGGATTTCAAAATCTGGTTAAAGTGCTCGAGCCACGCTACGAAATCCCCTCACGCACCACCTCAGTAAGATGGTAGTATACAAACTGTCTGGTCAGATTCTGAAGCATGTCTACTTATTCTTTGATCAGAAGTTAAATCAAATGAATAAGTTCTTGTCTGCCAGCTTGTATTTAGACAACATGTAACATGTTTAAAGTCTAGCTTCTTCTGTTCATTCTATTTCTCAGGTAATGAAAATAGTATCATCTTGATATACAGGCCAGCACCCTGTAACCTCTCCACACTGTGCTTCACATTTAGCCGACTGCATGACCCTGAAGAGCACTAAGGGACATAGAGAATGGACACCTTATAATATGATGCAGTGCAGTACAACAACACCATAAGCCTCGAATATTGACTCCATCCTCTCTGAACATCGAGAGGAATCGAACATCGGGCTTCACAAAGGCAGCATTTGTGTTGATGATACGATGTCTTTTCTTTCTCCATTGCTATCTGTAGTCATTACCCAAACCATGGCTTCCCATGTTCAAAGTATATCTTGAGTTTGGTCCGCATTAACCAGGCCCTGCTGCCCTGTTCTCTCTCTACAAGGATTAAAGGCTCAGTGTGGCTCGTAAGGGCGACTGTGGCTAAGTGGAGAGCAGGGCCGTCCTTCAATCAGAGGATCGGCGGTTCGATCCCTGGCTCCGCTAGTCACATGTCGATGTGTCCTTGAGCAAGACACTTAACCTCAAAATGTCTCCAGTGGCTGAGCCTACGGTGTAGAAATGTGATAGAATCTGAATTGTGTCTGCTAAATGACTGTAATGTAATGTTTGTAACTATAACATTACCATCACGGAGCAGTGGGAGGTACAACAACAAAACGCCTGACTAATAATCTACAATCACTGAAAACAACATGGCTAGAGATGAATAATAGATTTGTGTTTCGTTCACCAAACCACCAACATCTACCGTCTTCTCCAGGAACACAGAGCCTACTGCCTTCATGGAGAAACTCTCTGAAATCCAGCGCTGAATGTGCTTTGGTCTAACGCAGGCTCCCTGCATTTGGAAGTGACTAATACTCTTTAAGATAAAAGCTCGACTTGCTTTGAATATGCTCATCTTTCATCAGCTCATACATATTTCAGCCCTTAAAACCGTCTCCTGTCGTCTGCATCTATGGTTTTCTCCGCTAAAAGGTCTCCCTCTCTCACACTCGTCTCTCATCCTCACTTGAGGAATATAAAGAATTCATAAGTTCTCCCTTTTTTCTTGAGCTTTGTTGTTGGATCAAAGTTAATGTGCACAGAGTGTGATTGACGGACTATACGCTGCGGTGTGTTTCCTGTACACCCTCTTGTACGCTGTGTGTTCATGCACTGGTATATGTATATATACTTTTTGTGTTTATGGATGGACTTTACACTGCTGATAATCACTTTTTCCTAAACAAGCAGTAACTAACCCTAAGAGTGTGGGGCACCTCCTCCAGATTCAGGTGTCCTGGCCCTGTGTATGTTTACTCATCCTGTCAACACACGTCACAGTCATAGACTGTAGATAAGAAGTGGACGTAGTCATCCATTGCTTTGTGGACTGACATTTTGAAACCGCATGTTTGCCATTTTGGCTGTCGCCATTTTGTTTTTTTGCAACCAGAAGTAACACTAGGGGGTGGAGCTAAGTACAACTGAACGTTGAATAAGACATTTAAAGGTGACCAAAATGTTACAGCTAAGTTCCCAGGAGTCGCCCCTCGTGTCCAGTAAACAGAATGCTTCACTCCTCAGACCTGGAGTAGCTTCCTGTGACAGCGTGAGCAGAGTAACGAGTACTTCACTGTGTTTGGTTTTAGGGAGAAGAAAAACATAACCATTTACAATATGTTTGAACTTCAGAATATGTAAATAGATAGATTGATCAATAAAAAATGAATAAATAAATGACTCCACTAATAAATTGCTATGCCATTAATTCTATCAAATATGATGATTATAAATAATGTAGGCATTAAGTAATTATGTGACATAAATTGTTTTATCTCTTTAATTCCCATATTTATCTACTCTTCCATTTAGCTTTCGGTTTTATTTACTTATTTGTTCATTTTCATGAACTTTGTTGTTATATATAAATATATAAAATCATGACATTTTTAAACATGTATTATATTCTTAAACGTATTTTCAAGTTGAATTACTCATTATTAAATGTATGTATTTTTGCATTTATTGATGAATGCATTATTCCCATTAGCATTTAGCTGTTGAACTGCTGTGCTCGTATCTGACTTCATGTTAACTCATCGAATCATTACTGTGCAACGCCTCCTTTTTGTCCTGTCTACCTGTACACATACCTGTACACATCAGCAGCATTAAAGTGCTGCATGAACTTCTACCAGTGTGTCTCCTGATGATGCAGGATGACAGACGCCAGCACTGTCCAATCAGAGAGTTACCTGTCCGTCTGTACAACTTCACGTTTACGCCTCTGGGTTCCTTTGTAGAACGTCACTGTGAACAGGTTTCATTTTGTTCTCTTGGTGTGAAATACATGCGCTTGTGTATGACCATGAGACCTCTGGTGCACCAGTGTTCACATCCCATTCTCTGTTTCAGGACGAGGTGTTCGTCACATAGGTCTACTGCAGAGCCTCCTCCTCTCTATAGGTCCAGATGTTCTATCTAAAGGCTCTTTCTAGAGAGCAGTCCCATCAAGACTTGCACTATATGGAAGTTATGTTGTCATAACTTTATTTGTGTTATTTAAAACAAAAAGTTACTTTAGTTAAACATTTCCTGTTATAAAGCAATTCCCAAATGAAACCAAGTGTTACTGTTGTTGTTGTTGAAGACCCTGCCCTGCATTGTGTGTCATGTTCTAGGCTAGTGAAGAACCTTTTAACAGAGGAGACAGGGCTGGTCCCGTCCAGTGTACTGCAGACAGCATCTGAAGGAGGTCATTAAGTACCACTGCTACTTCTGCCTTGCTGCAACACTCTCACTCTCCCACCCACTCCTCCCTCCGCTCCTTCACTCCAACTCCGTCAGTTGCTCTCTCACTCTCTCACATGGCAGTTGGGTCGGGGGGGATTGGGAGGGCTCGGGCGGGCCGCTGCTCTGGGAGAGAGGGACCGCTGGATCGGGTTCAGGTTGGACGGAGCGGACGGGGATGGATGAGCTTTGGCTTGTTGAGTTGGATGAGCAGAGCATGTCACTGATTGCAGCACATTCCCCCTGCTGCACTCTCCTCAGGAGGCCTCACTCTCTCTCACTCCTCACTCTCTCTCTCTCCTCACTCTCTCTCTCTCTCTCCTCACTCTCTCTCACTCCTCACTCTCTCTCTCCTCACTCTCTCTCTCTCCTCACTCTCTCTCACTCCTCACTCTCTCTCACTCCTCACTCTCTCTCTCTCCTCACTCTCTCTCACTCCTCACTCTCTCTCTCACTCCTCACTCTCTCTCTCTCCTCACTCTCTCTCACTCCTCACTCTCTCTCTCTCCTCACTCTCTCTCACTCCTCACTCTCTCTCTCCTCTCTCACTCCTCGCTCTCTCTCACTCCTCACTCTCTCTCACTCCTCACTCTCTCTCTCTCCTCACTCTCTCTCTCTCCTCTCTCACTCCTCGCTCTCTCTCACTCCTCACTCTCTCTCTCTCCTCACTCTCTCTCACTCCTCTCTCTCTCTCTCCTCACTCTCTCTCTCTCCTCACTCTCTCTCTCTCCTCTCTCACTCCTCGCTCTCTCTCACTCCTCACTCTCTCTCACTCCTCACTCTCTCTCACTCCTCACTCTCTCTCTCTCCTCACTCTCTCTCACTCCTCGCTCTCTCTCACTCCTCACTCTCTCTCACTCCTCACTCTCTCTCACTCCTCACTCTCTCTCTCTCCTCACTCTCTCTCACTCCTCACTCTCTCTCTCTCCTCACTCTCTCTCTCTCCTCTCTCACTCCTCGCTCTCTCTCACTCCTCACTCTCTCTCACTCCTCACTCTCTCTCTCCTCACTCTCTCCTCTCTCACTCCTCACTCTCTCTCACTCCTCACTCTCTCTCACTCCTCACTCTCTCTCTCTCCTCACTCTCTCTCTCTCCTCTCTCACTCCTCGCTCTCTCTCACTCCTCACTCTCTCTCACTCCTCACTCTCTCTCACTCCTCACTCTCTCTCTCTCCTCACTCTCTCTCTCACTCCTCACTCTCTCTCTCTCCTCACTCTCTCTCTCTCCTCTCTCACTCCTCGCTCTCTCTCACTCCTCGCTCTCTCTCACTCCTCGCTCTCTCTCACTCCTCGCTCTCTCTCACTCCTCGCTCTCTCTCACTCCTCACTCTCTCTCTCTCCTCACTCTCTCTCTCTCCTCTCTCACTCCTCGCTCTCTCTCACTCCTCACTCTCTCTCTCTCCTCACTCTCTCTCTCTCCTCTCTCACTCCTCGCTCTCTCTCACTCCTCGCTCTCTCTCACTCCTCGCTCTCTCTCACTCCTCGCTCTCTCTCACTCCTCACTCTCTCTCTCTCCTCACTCTCTCTCTCTCCTCTCTCACTCCTCGCTCTCTCTCACTCCTCGCTCTCTCTCACTCCTCGCTCTCTCTCACTCCTCACTCTCTCTCTCTCCTCACTCTCTCTCTCTCCTCTCTCACTCCTCGCTCTCTCTCACTCCTCGCTCTCTCTCACTCCTCGCTCTCTCTCACTCCTCGCTCTCTCTCACTCCTCACTCTCTCTCTCTCCTCACTCTCTCTCTCTCCTCTCTCACTCCTCACTCTCTCTCACTCCTCACTCTCTCTCACTCCTCGCTCTCTCTCACTCCTCACTCTCTCTCACTCCTCACTCTCTCTCACTCCTCACTCTCTCTCACTCCTCACTCTCTCTCACTATTGATGCTGGAAGTGAACGTAGGAAGAAGTATATTTTGAGCCCAAGATGTATTATTTCAGTAGATTGTCTGACACACTAACTGTCATTAGAATGTCTTGTTTCCTCACTTTTTAAAAATTGTGTGCTCAAAGATATTTTTTGTCATATCATTGTCAAATAGCAGCCCAGTCGCCTTGGAAACATGTCGTCATTGTACGTTTATACAAACCAAGGATACGTAGAATGTGGATGCTTTTTTTTTATGTGGACATTTTTGCATCGAGGCAGGAAAAGTGAGGTGGAGCAGCTGTTATTGAGAGTTAGATGGTCTAATAACAAGTATTTAGAGCAAGAAAGTCCACTAAGGGTGGGCAAACAAATACAGGACTCTTACCCAGGTGACCACCGTTCATGTCCAGTGTGAAACCAAAAGTGTACTTTAGTTTTGTTTCGTTAACGTTGCGCTTGTTAGCTAACGTTACATAAGAAAGTCGGTTGTTATTTATTTATAGTAGTTATGCTGTTAGGCTAATTACATTTTTATGGTTGTTCCGTTGTTCCGTTGTTATTGTACATTGTTCCGTTGTTATTGTGCGTTGTTCCGTTGTTATTGTGCGTTGTTCCGTTGTTATTGTACGTTGTACATTACTATTTTAACAGAAACCATGTTTCTTTCTAACCTTAACTAAGTTTTGCCGCCTCAACCTAACCAAGCGTGATACAATACAATACGTGATTTAAAATACATATTCTTGATTCAGAAACCACAATCCACATTCAACGTATCAGTAGTTTGCAGAAACGCACCATGTCAACATTGTTTTTATGGCAGCTGAGGTATTTTGTCATCATGGTATCATAGTCAAATAATTACTGATGCGATGAGCAACCAAGACCCCAGAAGCAAAATCAATGGATTGTATAATCACTATTTCATATATTTACAGGGGGCTCCCGTGTTTACATGCTGAAGTTCATGGTTTTATGGCACAAAATATACTTTTTCCTACCGGACAGCCACTCCTGAGCTTTGTGCTCTGTTCTCTCGCTTCAATGTCCTCCCCTCTGTCCTCCATCCATCTCTCCACCATCTCCTCCCTTTCATGGCGGCTTGAGGGCCGATCCGTGAAGTGTTTGTTACGGCCTTGCTTGTTTTGTCACGGAGCTCTGTCCTCCCCTCTTCAAAACAAATAGCCCTTCCCTCTCATCACTTGCCCTTCTTCCCTCGTCCTTTTATCTCGCTCTTCTTCTGTTTTGGAGTTTTTTCTCGTACTTGAGGACAGAACTCCACACTCGAGCAGTTCATCTTTAGTATTTAAGTGGGGCCCGTTTCCAAAAGGCCCTCTTCACCTGTCTGTGTTGATTGCCAATGTCTACCTTCCCTATAATTCTTCATGCACTCTACTGGCTGATGTTGCAGATATTGAACACCTCACTGTTCTCTCTTTTACCCTCCTATTAAAGCTGCATTGTTTGGTGTGTTTTATCGGCACTGCAGTCCTGGCTGTGCAACCCCGTAGACACTGTGTTTGAATGCCACAGCTTGTCCACATTTCCCCATGCTTGATTTGTATATTATATAATAAAAGATGTCATATTGTATTTAAAGTTGGAGCTGACTTGAATCCGTCTTGTTTTTTCCCCAGATATCTTCAGTGATCTGTGTACAGCAGCACTCTCTGACGACGACGACGACGAAGCCGGTACATGTGGAGAAGTGTCTCAGGACAGCAGATAAACATGGCTGACTTTTCTTCATCACGTTGGACTAAAAAAAATTTCGTTGGAAATCACAACGAAATCACAAAGATAATTTTTCAACTGTAATTTCCTAAACTGGAATTTTAATATCAACATTAGCTTTCTACTTGTAGGTCCTCATTAGGACTACAAATATGGCCTGTTATTGTTTTTCAACTGTAGTTTTTCATGACTGACACATTGAAGCTTCTCAGTGAAGCCTCTGGAAAAAGCTGGAATCTTAAGGCTGATTGCCACAGTGGGAAAAGCCATATAAGACTTTTGATTCAAGAGTCCCAGCTTTCATTGGTCCGTGGAGAACTGAAGACTGCAGGATGTGGACAGTGAGCTTTACATCCAAAGTCGGATGAATTTAGAATATGTACTGTAGAAAATGCTCTTCCAGAGTGGTTGGGCTGAATACCGGAAAACTCAACTCCCTTTTCTGACTTGGACAACTTGGGGAAAGGGATAAATTCCATGCGCTGGCAACGGGTCCTGCTTTGCTGCGCTGAAGTAAAACTCTTTGAGACCAGGTTCTGCCTCTGCTGCCCCGCTGCAGCCGCTTGGACTTTTCAGGTTGAAACTACAGACACTTCACAGTAGCTGCTGCCTCCTGGGGAACCTACAAGTTGTCTCACTTGCCTTTCTTGGCCCCGCATGATATCATTACATTAAATCAGATGCATTATCACAACATGCCCGTTTTCACAACCTGTAGACTTGCAAATTATCTGTGTAAATTGCGGTTGAGAGATATCTCCCTTTCATATTTTAATCTATAACCCAACCGTTATTAAAAATAACAAAAAACGTATTTTACATATGGTTTAATCTATCTGGAAATAACTTGAATTATGTCCTCACAGATGTTATACACATACAATGTTTTGTTTTGGACAGAACCCTTTTAATATATGTGTTTTATGGGTTAGAGGTCCTCTCATGCTG
Source organism: Leptoclinus maculatus (assembly GCA_032191485.1). Lineage (NCBI taxonomy): Eukaryota > Metazoa > Chordata > Actinopteri > Perciformes > Stichaeidae > Leptoclinus > Leptoclinus maculatus. The sequence goes on from JAVDOI010000004.1 coordinate 72,221, forward strand.
GGCATCAATGAACAGTCACAGGTTGTGTCAATTTTGGCGAAGTGGTCGAACAGAACCTGGGAGGGGGTCTAAGATGTGCTTCTCGTGACAGAATACTTATTATATTTGCTATAATGCATGGATGAATATTCATATATAGCAAACATAACAATATAGATCCTATCGGAATATAACACTGATACTTTCTGCATCCGCAGTGGGCTAGGGTTTGCTCGGATGTGACATGATGTGTACGCATTGAGGACTTGTCCAGACTTGTCCATACGACCACTACGCTAAAAGTGGTAGCGTAGCGGTCTACTGCCCTTATGTGGAACGCGGCCTCCAAGCGAACAGTATAAGCAGAACTGCTCTCCATCTGTGGTGTCCGGAGTATAAACGAGGCTCAACTCTTCTTCTAGTGTTTGGCCTTCACCAACTTTTGAGAAATATATCTGAGTATATTTTCTGTGTCCAGACCAGCTAGTGGCTACATTTGTAAGGCAAGCCAGGTACTGTGCAGCTTGTGTAGGGTCGCTTGTTTACCCGAACCAGCTTCCTGCTGTGTCACTGCAGGACGTATAACCCCCAAAAAAAGCTCAAAGAGGGGATAAAGAGTCATAGAGCTGAGCGTAACTACAGAGTTGAGTGACAATTCTTTGTTGTTTTGTCATTACAAGCCACCCCCTTTTTGAAATTGAAAAAATCTAATTCTAAAATAATTTCCTTTATCAGCTAATGACAGCTAAGTTATTTTCCAGCACAGAATCAATCATAATGTGTTTATTCATTATACATGCAAAGTGAATAGCAGACAGAAGAAGCCAAATGGCTTCTGATGGAAATGAAGCATTACTGCAGCACATCTCTTCTTTAGATGAATGGGCTGGTGGCTTTCAGGAAACACATGTATCTCTGTGACATGTTGTGCTATTTGGACTCATCTCTACAATGGGATTTTTACGAGCAGGCTTTCTGAGAACGTGTCACACTCTTTCTCTCCAGGCCGGACATATTCAGGCATTGTGTTTCTGATTTGTGTGCATGAAAACACTTCATGTACAATAACTCAGTTAAGATGCTAACCAGGCCATCAGAAAGCTAGATATGAGTAAGCTCATTTACACCGGCTTAGACTAGCAGTGTTCAGACTCGTACTTGAGACCAGACTGATTGTAGACCTGAGCACCGGGTCGTTTTGATCAGCTTAGCAACAGTGTTGTACACCGGTGGTTTTACCGAGATATTAGCATTTGTTAGCAATTTGCGAGGGTCGCCACAGTAAGTCGGGTGGCTGAAATCAGCAAAGTAAAGTCAGGGAACTGGCTGTTTGCTACAAGGGATTTATCAGGGACATGTTTTGTTGGGCTGTTTGCTGACATCAGCTGTGTAGGTTTCACCTTCTCAGAGAGCATAATAGCGCTGTACACTGAGGGTTCATCCAAGGAGGACATTTTGGTCATTGTAAATAAAAGTCAGTGTTAAAATAATGTTGCATATTTTTGGGGGGTAGAGACCATTTTCTGACTGACTGCTGTATTGTGGGACACCATTCTCCCTCCGAGGCTTTTTGTCATTATCTGGCGTTTCTACTGACGGATTGAGTTCTGTGGACTGTTCACTGACAGATCTGTATCTGCAGATGGATGGAACGTCACGTCACAGGAAGGTTGATTTACATTTACTCTGTAACTCGTTGTAATATCAAAAGGCTGAATATTCACCTGTATATATGAATACATGATGACTGAACACATGTCAGAGTGTAATGCTGAGTTACTCTGTGAGAAAACTACAGTAAGTAACTGGGATCAGTCTTTTAAAACAAATCAGCTTTGATAAGCAATATTATAGAATGTATCAAGTCTGTATATTGTACAATCTGTCATTGTAATGTACATATTGATTTATTATGATAAGGCATTTACCATATGAATTTTGTCACCTTGTTTTTTTTTGTATTTTAGACATAATCCATTATTTCAAACTTAATAATGCAAGACTGAGGTTTGATACAGAGAGGTGCTTGATTTAAAATAAAGAGCACATTTCTTATAGACCGTGTTACATCCTGTTGAAAAAGGAATGTTCTTCCAGAGATATTATCTAACAAGCTAACCAGATCAAATGATGAGGTTATTAAAAGAAAAGAAAAAAGCTTTCTGAACAGGAAAAACTATTTGGAAGTAATCTTTAGTGGCTCTGCTTTGTGCCATAAAGGAGTCCAACCATAGAAGTTGTTTTTAGAAGTCGGCGTATAGTCACCATGACGTCACCCATTAGTTTGTGTACTCATTTTGAAGTTTGGCACTTTGGAGAGGAGCTAGGCCCGGCACGGTAGACCATACGCTAAAGCTAGCTCTCGCTAGCTATTTTGGTTTGCAAAATGTATCTGTAATGAAATCATCATGACAATGAACATCTGTCAGTCTGTTATATGTATAAAAAGGATGTTAGTGTAAAACCCAAAATATTTCCATCTCAGTCAAAAATCGACACAAAACTATATTTAAACTTCATTTAGATTGTCCATGACTTAACAAGCTTTCACTTTATATTGAGTGCTGCATACATCTGGTAAGTATATACTGAAGTGATAGCAGCTAGTGCTGCTAGAGCTACAGTAACAGCAATATAATATATATATAAATATATGGAGTGTTGAGGGGACATCGACAAATGGAATGAAAGCAATAAGCAAACAATAATAAAGGAAAATACTGTTCATTTCTATTGGTAATGATCACAATGTACTCAGCACAGAAATTGCTACAATGAAGTCCACAAGGAAAAGAGACGCTAGCAGACAGACGATAACAACTGTATTGGAAGAAAAGAGTCAGAGGGGCAGAGTGGACGGGGCATCAAGGCCACTATGTCCCATGGGCATACATTATTCAGAAGGCCATCAAGGCCAGACGGCCATGGCCGCCAGCCTGTCCTGGTCAGAGCAGCTGACGTATATATTAGAGAGAGACAGTCCTGGTGGATGGTTGGAACAAACAAACACAAGACTTTCACCTCGGAGACAGCTGTTCATTTTCTGTGTGAAACCAAGTCAACGATGAACTATTTTACCTTACTTTTGTTGCATTACTTACACACTAAACTAATGCTGCATTCTTATTTTAGGTAACAATCATACTCATTTTAATTAAAACCATGATCTTTGCTGAAGAGGAGATTGAACCGTATGGACTGCGATGCTCAGCATGCACAAGTGGGAGTGAGAAAAAGCACAGTGAGAATGGAAGAGATGTGATCTCTTTCCAACACCTCTCTGTGTTCTCTATTTCCCAGACAAGACTTGTGTCAAGAAAGTATGGCTCTTCAAACGAGGTGTTATTAAAGTCTGTGCCAGCAGGCGGTGGGTTACTCGCTGTCTGAGAAGAATCCTCTCTGCGCGTCATCACTGCTTCTTAATCATGATTTAAGACTGTATTGAAATTAAACTTGAAATGAAAGTTGTGGGTCGAAAATAAAAAGATTAGAAATATATAGACTTGGTGATAAATTATTCCAGATTCAATAAAATTTTAGTAACGGACAGAAGTCCAAACAATACATTATACAACACAGCAACATCTGGAGGTATAGTTTGTTCAAAAAACCAACAGCAAATGGAGCAAAGATCAATTTGATTCTATTAGTGCCCTGATGGAAGCATCTGGAACTCAACATGTAAAAGGTCTGGAGGGTCCTAAACAATAGTGTGGCTTTGAGATGACCCTCGCTTCAGGTGCGGATGGTCATTAAGGGAAGCACCAGTAATCTTACGGTACAGCTGTACAATTTCACATCAAAACTATTCATACCGGCAGCAATGCAAATTTGCCATAGCTGCAACAGGACGAGCTACCGAGATCACATGGACCCAGAGAAGCTTCTGGCAGTCTGTCTAAGGTAAACTGTTGTAAAGTTAGTGGAAGCTATTTTGTGAGTTTCCTTTTTGCAAAATGATCTGAGTTTTTTTGAGTTCCCTGTGGTAAACAGTTATGCAGTGTATGTCTAGGGCTTTTATTGTGAAAGGTAAGAACAATAAGAGTGGAGCTTGTCTGTGCTTCCTTTGTCAGGGTTAAAAGGAGTAATAAAGTTTGCTGTCTTGGTTCAGACTACAGCATTTGCGGCGCGAAAGCTCAGTAAATTAATTAATTTAATTAAATGTGTGAAGAAAAACACCAATTACCTGCCAAGTGTTTTTTGTAAGTGCCCGCCGTTTTCCAAACAGTTCCATCTGGTGGGTCACCATGTCTCTTCAGTGAGCCAACATACTGGACTAGAATTCATAATCAAAGTGGCTGAATCCAAGTAGAAGCTTAGGAAAAGACATGCATGGTTCTTATTTCCCTCCAGGTGCCTCAGTGCTCCTTTCCTTGCCCTGTAGGCAAACTCTAAGGGGTCCAACTTCAACATGTCACGCACTGTTTGTAAAATATCAGATTTGACAATATGTTCCAATATTTTCATAACGAGGCACATGAGACAGGAAGACGATCATTCTGTGCCTTAGTACAGTGATTTTCAACCGCTGTGCCGTGAGAGATCGTCAGGTGTGCCGTGGGAAAATGTCCAATTTCACTTAATGAGTCAAAAAAAATATGATTTAGTTGCTGCAAATACTTTGCCATTGTTGAGCGTCTGAGCTGCAATATAGTGGCTGGCTAAGTAATAATACTCTTCCATGCCAGTGGATGGCAGTAGGTAGCACAATAATGACCTTGTTAATTTAGGACAGTAGAATGAAACTAGAAAATTCCGCAGGACATTTTGACAGTGTGGCTTCTACTGCCCGAAGACGTCGCAATATATAGCTACACACGCCGATGTTACCAGTAGTATCGTTGAGGTTCGATTGAGATATCACTTCTCTCTTTTCTGCATTTTAGATTCATACTCTTGGATTGAATCTTGTATTCGTGATGGACAGTCCACAAATGGCTCTCGTCATTTCTGTACTGGACATATACATCTTTGTTTGAGAATCATTTCTGTATTCGAGATAAACATCGAGATATACATTTGTTTGAGAAGCCTTTGGAAATGATGGGAGCTGACGCTCCCATCATTTCTGTACAAACCTCATTCTGAGCTTCATGTTAAGATACAGTTACTCTATGGGGCTTTTATTTTGAAAGGGTGGGACTGGGTGGGTGAGAGAGGGTGAGAGGAGACATATTCATAATGTTTGACACACAAACACAGAGGTTATTAAATGACCGGCTTCATCACAAGCATTCCAGTTAGAATTCACTCTGTGGGGCTTTTATTTTGAAATGGGAGGTGGGGGTTCTCTAAAAATATCTAAGACCTGAATGACTGTATGATAGAGAGAGACAGAGACAGAGACACACAGGGTACTTCTCAAGTCTCTTAATTGTCGTTTCCTCGCTCCTCGCTCCTCGCTCCTCGCTTGAACCGGAAGTTGTTTCTGCGCCACCATATTGACGGCCGTCCCAAAGCTCTAATGTAGCTCGGAGGAGCGAGGATCGAGGATGGAGGAGAGATCTCGGAGGAGCCATGAGCGAGGAACCACGAGAACAGACTTCCAGGAAGTCGACTTCACGCTCTCCTATCGCCCCGGGTCCCGCAATGTCAAGCCTGATGCCCTTTCCCGTCAGTTCCAGGGGGAGGAGGAACCTACCTCTAGCTCCCCGCCCATCCTTCCTGCCTCCTGCCAAGTAGCCGTCCTCACCTGGGAGATTGAGGAAACAGTGAGAGACGCTACTAGGGGTCAAGCCGGTCCCAGCGCATGCCCCCCTAACCGCCTGTTCGTCCCTCAAGGCCTTCGGTCCGACGTTCTCCAGTGGGCACATTCCTCCAGACTTACCTGCCATCCGGGCATTCAGAGGACCCAGGACGTCCTGCGGCAGCGCTTCTGGTGGGTCTCCCTGAACAAAGACACCAGGGAGTTCATCAACGCCTGCCCAGTGTGCAACCAACATAAGCCTTCTCACCAGGCTCCGGCCGGCCTCCTGCGGCCTCTGGCCTCTCCCAGTGCCTCATCGTCCGTGGTCCCACATCTCCCTGGACTTTGTCACTGGACTACCTCCATCAGAGGGCCACACCGCCATTCTGACAGTGGTCGACAGATTCAGTAAGCTGGCCCATTTCATTCCCCTACCCAAACTCCCATCTGCTAAGGAGACAGCAGAACTCATCTCCCTGCATGTCTTCCGCCTGCATGGAAGTCCAGTCTACGTTGTCTCCGACCGAGGACCTCAGTTCACCTCCATCTTCTGGAGGGAATTCTGCGCTCTGCTGGGGGCCACAGTCAGTCTGTCCTCTGGGTTTCACCCCCAGTCCAATGGGCAGACGGAGAGGAAGAATCAGGAGATGGAGACAGCCCTCCGCTGCATGGTCTCCCAGAACCCGGCCTCCTGGTCCCGCCAGTTGATGTGGGTGGAGTACGCGCATAACACCCTGACCAGCTCCGCCACCTGCATGTCACCTTTCCAGTGTGCCTATGGGTTCCAGCCACCTCTGTTCCCCGCATTGGAGAAGGAGGTGTCCTGCCCTTCCGTCCAGACATTCATCCGCCGCTGCCGTCAGACCTGGGCAAGGGCACGAGCAACCCTGCTCCGGTCTGCGGACTGCTATGCAACAGCGGCTAACCGACACCGCACTCCAGCCCCCGTCTACCAGGTGGGTCAGAGGGTGTGGTTGTCAACCCAGGACCTACCCTTGCGGGTGGAGTCCAAGAAGCTGGGGCCAAGATTCATCGGGCCTTTTGAGATCGAGAGAATCATCAACCCGGTGGCAGTAAGGCTCAAGCTCCCCAGGGCCATGCGCATACATCCCACGTTCCACGTTTCCAAGGTCAGACCTGTCCGGGAGAGTCCCTTGGTGCCGGCTGCTCCATTTGGCTCAATAACGTACAGCATTTTGTCTACGTTTTAAACTTTGAATCATTTTTCTACGTTAAAGTATGGCTAGTCAATATGGGTCCAAAGTTAAGAGTTTTTTTGCTCTCTTCACGCCGAAACCCCATTCAAGTGAATGGAGAAATTTTGCTCCGTTTTTGGGGATTTTCGGGAAAACCGCTGGGCGAAAAATACTTAGCACACTATTCCCGACCAGGCCGCACATCTGGATGTATTTTTCGCGCTGCTGTTGGCAACGCTGTGTGAGGAGAAGCGCGCCAAACTTTTCTGGATAAAGATTATTATTAAGCCCGATGGATAATATTCATATTCATATTCATATTCATATTCAGCATAAAGGCAGTAAAACTGCCTTTATGCTACAAAGCCACACTGAATGACGCGCGGGAGAGGTTGCGGTGACAAGACGAACAGTGTTGGGAACGTAATGGAGCGTGTTTGAGTTATCAGTAATCTAAGAAACTAAATTATTGACATCAATAGAATTATTAATGTCAGTAACAATTATTAATGATTATTAATAATAATGGGGCACCACCCTGCAGACAGGGACCAATAATCAAACGATAAAACTAAGTCTCATAATTAGTGTTCACTCACAATGTCAATAGTCTGAGTACTGTTACATTTGGAGTAAAAGTGAAGGTTTAAGTTCGAGCACAGGCCACTACATCCAGCTATTATTACACACATAAGCACCAGTAATCACAAAGACTGCTCTTTAAAATATAACAGAGTTTATTACATCCGAATAATAAATGATCAGATCAAATAATATCAAAACCAACAAACACTATCATACAATTATATGTCTAATACCTAAAGTCAAATGAACAAACGTGGGATGAGGATATGTATATGTGTGTGTGTGTGTGTGTGTGTGTGTGTGTGTATGTGTGTGTGTGTATGTGTGTGTGTGTGTGTGTGTGTGTGTGTGTGTGTGTGTGTGTGTGTGTGTGTGTGTGTGTGTGTGTGTGTGTATGTGTGTGTGTGTGTGTGTGTGTGTGTGTGTGTGTGTGTGTGTGTGTGTGTGTGTGTGTGTGTGTGTGTGTGTGTGTGTGTGTGTGTGTGTGGAGGAGCGAGCTACTCAGACAGTGGGAGGGGGGAGGTAATTTCAAAAAGGGGCCGAGCCCTGTTGGTCAACAACCAAGATGGCGGGGACGTGGCTACGTAGGTAACCACGTGGATCTACGCACGATGTGGGTTGGGACAATAGATTACGTAACCAGTGTCTGGGATGGTCAATGAAAATCAGTGTAACTAACATCTAACTATGTGTGTGCGTGTTCGTAGGAGAGGGAGAGAGAAAGAGAGGGAATCGAGCTCTGAGCACGATACTACGACACCGCTGTAGGATGTGAGAACAGCTGATTTCTCACGTAAACTCTGCGGTCGGGTTCCGAACCGGGCAGTCACGCTTGTACAGTGATAGTTACGGTTCCGAACCCCACTCACGGAGCCGGTTTAAGAGAGAATAAAACCGAACAAAACAAAATAATAAAAGAATAATAAAATAATCCCAAAATAAAACAGATCTGTATCACTGCGATGAAACGCGAAGCTTGCTCTTCATCACCCCGAAACTCGGTCTGCGAATCGAGGTTCGTCTGCCGCGGTTTCTGTCTTTAAGGTGATAAAATCACAATCTCCGAATCTACTAGCAGTGAGGATCTAATCACAGTTACAGCAGGAAATACACAGGATAACGGGACTCGCGGTCCGCGATGCTTGCACAATAACACGTTATAACACTACAGTAACTTAATTAAACAAGATAAAGGAAATAACACACAAACTGATCTAGGCTAAGCCCAGATACCAAGATAACTCTTACTATTTTGATGCTTCTTGAGATCGATCCTTCGAGGGTCAAACTCGGCAAACGCCGCTTCCGAGCGTGCGCGTGGTCAACTCAGCCTCTGCAGGGGCTGAGCGAATCCTTCGATGAGGAGGAAAGGGGATTTGGCGTCCTTTCGCCGGCAATGTGTGCACTTAAAGGTGGAGGAATTGGTCGTAGAAGTTATCAATTCACTCGCACAGGATCCAAAAAAAGATATAAATTATAAAACACAGTCTGTTCGGCCAGCGAATCTACTAGTGACCTATACAGGATTTCTTGAGGCAAACGTTTCCTTGGTGGACCTCCTGGCACCGAGCGAGCTCAGACGGAAAGGGAAGATTCGAGTCTCGCGGCTGTTTTTAAAGCCAGGTAGTAAACCAGTGGGGGGTCCCTTGTTGGCCAATGAGGGGCCAGCATTCAGTTTTGGCTGGAGTTGGGGGGGGTGTGGTCATGACTCCTGGCCTCGTGGCCTTCTCAGCCCCCCCAGACCAGCTTTTGTCCAAAGAAACATGGATGCCTCTTTGAACAGGCCCAACAACAGCGATGGAGAAATATTTGAAAAGGCAAAATGCAGACTCTGAACTGGGCCCTGGACAACATAACCCAGATGAAAAGCCTAGTAAGGATCAACACATTTAGAGACTTGTCATTACATTGTCAGCATATATCCGGCCCTCGGTACAACGGCCCGCCAGAAAATATCAGATGTTTATCATAACTGGCCCACCACACCACAGAGCTCCGGGACGAAAAGTGGCGATGTGAGCTGGCTTTTTGTGCAACATAACGAAGCATCTCACTGCGCTAAACCTCCAGCTTCAGGGACGGGGACGTGTGATCACAGACATGTGTGATGCAGTAAAAGTCTCCACCGCTGTGTTCCCGACTGAGCATTGTGCTGATAAACTGGGTGCACTTGGCACAGAGTTCACTCTGCAATTTGTCAACTTTGCAGCTCAGAAATTTAAATTTGAACTGCTCAGCAATCCGTTTGCAGTTGACGTAGAAAGAGCACCTGTGGAGCTGATAGACCTCCAGTGTAATGACACTCAAGGCAAAGTATGACTCTGAGGGCGCTGCACAGTTTCCAAGCTTCAGCCCCGAAACGATGCCTTAACTCCGCCTACATGCTGCTCAAATGCTCTGCATGTTTGGAAGCACATACCTGTGTGAGCAGCTGTTCTCTGTGATGAAGATGAACACAGACCCACACAGGAGTCGTCTCACTGATGCACACCTTCACTCCATCTTGAGGGTTTCCACAGAACCTAACCCCAGATATTAATGAACTGGCAGCCAAGAGAAGATGCCAAACATCTGGCTCTGGTACGTATGCATCAAATAATGTAGCCTACCTAAACATGTATTCTTTTTGCACTTTGTCCAATATCCCTTCTATCCTGTTTATTAAATGGTGACTCTATTTGGCCCTTAACGTAGTCACAATTCTTAATTTTGTCCCTCCCTGGGATTGAGTTTGACACCATGGCATATATGCTGTATTATGATAAAAGGTGTCATTTTGTAACGTTTTTGGTTGTTGGTGTGCCGCGGGATCTTTTTAATGTAAAAAATGTGCCGCGGCTCAGAAAAGGTTGAAAAACACTGCACTAGTAGACTTAACCTTTGCCACCGGCTCAACAACAGATTCCTCCTACATGCTAGCAACTTTCTGTTGTTCCAAGGAGGACTGGAAAATATATGATATATAATTCCCCACTATGCCATCAGGACCAGGGCTTTTCCGCTCTTTAATACGACCAAAAGAGCCACATAAATTGACCTCATCCATTTGAATCAGATTTAAGCCTGCAGGCCCATTTCTAAAATTAGGAATATCTTTAAAATGATACAGTAGATATCAAACCTGGAGTAGAATTAGTTTAACTCTTCTGCCAATTCAGCCTCAGGCTTCTCAAAATAAAACACTCCTCTGCATCCCAACAATGGACACGATTCCTTTCTTAGCATCTTTAAGTGCCCATCCTTCACTTTACGTTTAGACTTGATTTTAGCATTTTGCAAGTTCATGTGCCTCCCTCATTTCATTGTTTCCATTATAATAAGACAGCTTCTTCTGATAAAGAGCATATTTAAGCGTTTTGCTAATCCAGGGCTTATTATTGTGGAGAATAGTATGTTTTGCGAGGAATTATTACATATTTTCACAAAAAGAGACGTAACTAGAGACTATGTCTGTGAGATCATCAAAGTCAGAGCAAGAGTCTTTCGATAGATCCCAGTCAGTACAATCAAAGCAATCCTTCAGTTCCAGTTTTCAGTCAAGACCTGAACAACTCAGTGTTTAATTTTCCCTCTCTTCAGGCCCGACTGATAGTCTAAGTGGGGACCATATGAACAGAGCTGTGGTCTGACAAACCCAGAGGAGTCATCAAATAGGATGTATGTATTATATACTGGTTCTTGTTGGACAGGTGACGTACTGGAAGAAATGATTAACAGGGTTAAAGCTGCATTCTCTCTAGTGTCCACCAGGGGGCGACTCCTCTGGTTGTATAGAAGTCTATGAGAAAATGACTCTACTTCTCTCTTGATTTATTACCTCAGTAAACATTGTAAACATGAGTTTATGGTCTCAATCTCTAGTTTCAAGTCTTCTTCAATACAGCATGATGTTCATTTAGTACATTATGGTCCATTTAGAGTCAAACAGACCATAAAGCAGGGGATGCTTTAGGGCGGGGCTACACAGTGATTGACAGGTCACTGCCACGGTGTTGTCCGTGTTTTTGTCTTTACTTTAAAGCATTGGTCTAAAAATGTCAACAACACCAGGAAACAATGTGCCACATCCATGATCGACATGCTCCCCATTCACACTCTGAGCAGTCCACTGACTTCTGTAGTGTCAATGCCTTTTCCATACGTCATGAACAGCCCTGGTGTATTTCTCTTCTTTTATCAGTGATTAGTGGCTCCTCAGGTGTGTCGTGCCTCTGCATCATTAGCATTGCAGTCGGGCTCTGCTTCTCCATCAAGGGGAAAAGAACAAGCTATTAATGTTCGACTTAAAGCATAATGTATTCTCTCTGTCTGTGACTGGTGCTAACTATTTGATCTGCTTTCCACTGCACCCAAACGAAACCATAATTTAAAGTGGGGAAACGTGTGTTATAAAGACTTCAATGCTCCAGATTGTGGGTCTGACATAGAGATGAGATAAGGCTGCCATTGTGTCTGGATGCTTAGGATGGCTGTGGCTAAGTGAATAAAGCAGATTGTCCTTTGATCTCAAAGTTAGTGGTTCGATCCCTGCCTCCTACTGTCAAAAGTGAAGTCTCTTTGATTGAGACATTGTGATCCAAGTTGCTCCCTGTTGCTGAGGATGGGTTAATGCAGAGGTCAATAATTTTTCTGTAAGTATATGTCCATTCTGATAAAGGTTACCTGTTTTTCTTCTTTTATACTTACTTACTTTTCACACTGTCTATCTAACTACTGGCGTAATACCCATATTCTTTGAAAACTTTGTAAACTTCCTTCAAAAAAAGCAGTGACCACACCTCACTATCAGCAATATACCTCAATATTTCATTTGACAACTGAAGCACGGTGGAGGTTTTTAAACATGCAGCAGCTTAGCTCTACAACTACCGTATGGATTTCCACCAAATGTGGTACATATATCTACGGTCCACAGAGGATGAATCCAATGACATCTGTGCAACTTTGCTATGACTTGTTCATCTGAGTGGTGGCTGCTGGAACTTTTATACTGTACTGTAAACTAAAAACCACCACCCAAAAGGAAGAAGCTGAAATTCACTCTGCAAAGAGTGAGTAAGAATAAGGTCATCGTGGTTTTGTCAACGTGTGAATAGAACGCTTTCCTTAAACAAAAAAAATGCTAAAAAAGTATAGAGACGTGTTCCCATTTCCTCCCACTGTACAGAAGTGAAGCCAAATAATCCCGGGTATGGGGGCTTCCATCTTGCACTTTTGTTGACGTCATTTGGAGCCAGAATGCCAGAGGCCCAATCCCAATGTCCCCCCCCCCCCCTACGGACTCACGGACTTTGAGGCGCGCTCCCGCGAAGTCCGTGAGGATTTAGGGATGTCCCACTGTCAAATCGTCACGTGTTTGAGGGCTCTCTCGCAGACATTTTGACTTAGCCTAAGGGAATTACCCACAAATCATTGCAATGTGACGTTAAACATGGGGTTACCAGTGGACGCATGGAGACGTAAAAAAAAAGGTAAACAAAGAGGACGGCTCACGTGTGTTCAGCCTGGAGTATTACATTTACTCAGAAACATTAAGGGTTAAAGATGGAACAAAAAATAAACATGAAATCAGAGGATATTTATTTATTTATTCATCAAATATTTGATTTTGTCATTGAAGCTGTTTTGAAAAAAACGATTAAATAGATTATATGAAGTTACCTCATCTTGTGAGGAAAGAGCCTGAAGACGTTTAAATCAGGGAGTACAAAGTATAAAATAAATACACACAACTATACATCATGTTTATTGTCATTGTCATGGTAACGTGATATGTTGCAGCAAAGTGTTGTCCCGTTCCTATTCACACCATCTCAAGCCCTCACAGTCTCTCACACTCACCCACTCACCAGGTGACGTCAGTAAGTCCTTGAGGGTTCAGGGTTTGAGGCTTAGGGGGGACATTGGGACTGGGCCAGAGAGTCAGATCCAGAGAGTGATCTGTGGTGGAGCCACGGTATCGAAGTCCCGCCCACACACCCACTAAAACCAATCACAAGCCAAGCTTGGCCACACCTTGTTCATGAGAGAACATCACAGCTGTCAATCATGATGTCACACCCCCTTTTATAGCATCAAATAACTAATTAAAACCCAAATGGTCAGAAAAACGAACACCTCAACATACATCATGATAAGGACCCATGTCTCATCTGCTAACATGGAATGGGGCGTGGTTTATGACTTATAGTGCAGCCAACCACCAGCCGTCATGACGTTCATCTTTGTATCTATGCTTTTTGCACACGGCTTCACAATTTGCTTCACAGTTCAGTTTTGAGTCAATAATTGTCACAAGATGTTTGTAAGATTGCATCACAAGCATTGATATTGAAAGTGAAAAAGATGGCTGAACTTTGAACTGAACTCTGAATGCTTTGTGAGAGAACTGCTTGGCTCCATGTTTACTTCCTGTCAGCTGATCTAACAGTGACATTTACAATGTTTAAAACTGTGAAATGGTATATATATATATTTCACACTGTTTATGTAGCACTTGCATTGCATAGCTTTTTACACAATAGTCCATGTCATAGATAACTGGATGGGGTGTGTTAGTGTAACTAAATGAGTCTGATTCGGCCCCTCGTCCCTGTTTGCTGTCTTTTCTGTCTTTCAGGATGTTGATTGTCATCTAATGAGCCACACCTGAGCCTGGTGTGGTGACAGCTGTACAGACCCATCTGAACATGGATTCGCTGCCTCTTCTTTGGCTGCTTATTTGTTTTGTTGGTTTAGTTTAGTTTTTGTATTACTTAAATAAATGTGTATTTATTACTTTTACACTTGTCTTGTCTCCCTTTAGCCGGGTTGTAATAGGTTGAAGAAATATTGTACTATGGCCACTCATACAGCTGATATCATATCGTTATGAACACATAATGAAACATTAAATACCAACACGTTGTGACCAGTCACCATGAGTATTCTAACAGTAACATAATGGAGAACTGATCTTAACTGATTAGTGCTGCTACGTAAATAGCGATCCATATTTGTCAGAAAGTTTTCTATAGATATATGGTCAAATGTAGGTGTAAGGTTATTACAAGCAGCAGATGTCAATCTACACAATATGACATTCCCACTTCCAATGTAGACAAAACAACAGGGTCGGAGCACTTTCTTATTGCTAAAATGCACATGGTCAATTTCCTTGTGTTAAAGTCAACCAAGTCCATCCAGAACTGAGAACAGCCAAGTGATGTCTGTGTATCCTCATACATCTTATTGCTCTGAGATTCATTTCTACAAAAATAATTTGACTGGGTGTCATGTTCCTTCATCACCATGAACCATACATTGAATCCCACATACACCGTCCTGCTGCCACAAATACTTAATTCATTTAATTACTTAATTAATTAATCCACCGCTGAAAATAGTCCCTACAAATGGATCATTTCCTCGTGTTTGAGTAGCGTTCCCTACAACTTACAGCGTCCTGGTGTTTTAACAATATACAGTATATATAACCAGTGTTTAAAGTTGTACGTCCGAAAGAATAAATGGGCTTGGGGCTGAGGGAAATCAGAGAGTATTGACAATTGTTTCTTTCACTTTTCATGGGATTTGTTGACAAGGCGAATATAAAATACCATCAGCCTTATTCTTTAGGTTAGAAAGGATGATGGGGTTATATGAATATTGAAAATGTCAATGCAGACTTGAAACAGGATGTGCAACACGTTGATCTTTAGGAGGCAGGTGAAATGATTTTCTGTAAAAACAAGCTGGCATTCAGTTGAACCTTTTCAGGACAGAAACAGATTCACAAAAAAGTTGTTTGTCACTTTTTCCAATGTAAGCAAATCTAATACGACATGTCTGTGACAAAATGACATATGTACTGTTGACAATGTATTTTTTGAGCAACTCTAAATTCTGAACCACAATGTAGTATTTATAGAGAAGCCAGATTGTTGTTTAGTCAGTGCGGCCCAGAGCTGAGAGAGAGGATGAGAGAGTAACATGATGAATATGTAGTCAGAGGGTTTCAGACACGGAGACAAATGTCACAATAACCCTCGAAACTTGATAAACAAGTTGTGTTTGGGAGCATGTGTGAAGAATCGGCAATGACCTCGGAGGGTGAAGACAGAGTTTCTGAGCATATCACAAACACTAGGAATGAGAGACTTTTCACCAGAGGTCAGACTTTAATAAGAACTGTAGATTATTGAGCCCTCATTAGTTCTCTAATATCATTAAAGGTATTGATTGAAACATTTGTAAATGTCAGTAAATCCATACCTTGGTATGATCCTGAGAATGGAGACAATTTGTAGCCTTAGGGCTGGGTATTGTTTAGAAAACCACGATGCCAGTACCAATACCAGCACCCTTACAGGGTTACACGTTACAAGGTTATTCTACTGTCATTGTACCAAAGGGTTGCACAATGAAATGCAGACTGCAGTCACATTTTGCTACACAACAAAAAGATAAAAAAACTAAAACTATATTCTATGTGAAGGGAGTTCAGGAGTCTCCCAGCCAGAGGAATGCAGCTGTTCTGAAGTCTGCTGGTTCAGCAGCTGATTCTTCTGTATCTCTTTCCAGACGGCAGCAGGTGAACAGGTTGAGGCTGGGTGGGTTTTGTCTGTTATTCTCCCTTTAGCTCTTCTCACCGACATCACTGATGCTCAGTAGATGGTACCGGTGATGTTCTGGTTTTAATCCCCTCCTGTACTGAGCCTGAAACATCCCATAACAGTTTGCGATGTTTGCAGTCAGGATGCTTTCTATCGCTCCTCTGTAAAAGAGACAAGAACTTAAAGTGATACCCATACCAATAGATTACGTCATTCTATACCCATCATGTGAATGTGTCCCACTGGCTAGCTAATCGCCACAGCACTGCACAGCGCTCATGCAGCAGTTCCCGCGTATAACGCCGTTCCCCGACTCATGGTAGCAGCACAGTTCTGTGCCCTCCAGGTTAAATCTGTTAGCTCTGTCAACACCGTTGCCGTTGTTAGTGCTGTTCGCGCTGTTAGCACCGTTAGCTGCTAGTCACCTGCTCAGACATCTCCATGTTCAGAGCTGTGTGGAGGCAGGCGATCCTAGCTGTATAGCTGCTGTGGTAGCGGGCCAATCACACATTGCATTCAATCGATGAATGCTTGCATTAGCTGTGAGCAAAACCAACCTGCTTACATCTCAAGAATTGGTCGTCTCCCTTTACCTTTGTGTGTATTTATATTTGTGTGTTTTTGGTGACTGAGCTTCAAAGAGCAGAGGCCTGAGTTAGAAATCTAAAGGTTTAGGGAAGTGTAGAGAGGACAAAGCTGGGGGGAAGAAAGATAAGGTCTTGACAAAGCTTTGTTCCACACAGCGAACCTCCTGAGGGCTGAATACAGAAAGACAGACAGAGATTGTGTGTGCGTGTCAGTAAGATGACTGAAGGAGCAGTCCGACAGCCACAGGAATGTGACAAGCATGCTAAGGCTTTCACAGAAGTCAACGTAGAAGAAGAAAAGCAAAAAGAAATGGCTGGAAATGAATGTCTCCACTGTCCTCCAGACCGCATGCTGCTACCCAAAGGACCGCTGTTTGTGTGTCTGTCTTTGTACTTTTTGTCTGTCTGATTGCGTCATTATGTGTACGTGCTTTTGTGTGTAATGTGACAGATGTTGTATTTCTATTGTTAAAGTCAATGTCTTCACAACGACTAAAGATGAGGTAAAGTCTCCAAACTCCAGCTGCTCATTGAGTAGAGACATGTGTGGAACAAAAACAGGTTTTTGTAGCAGATTACATTATGGGGAAGGGAATGTATTTAAAAACATCAGAAGCTCATTATTCCTAAAGTTGAACAGCCACTGGAGCACAACCACGTTATCCTGAAAAAGTATGCTAACATGTTGCTGCTTCGGAAATAAGACCTGATTACACCTGGTATCAATGAGATTCTTATCTTGATTCCGTCTGTATTGTGGTCGCATATCAGTATGCACATGAGGTAGTTGGGGCTGGGATCTGTGTCAGGTTTAAGGAAGCCATGGATGACAATTCTTGAGGGGCTGCAAGGGTCAATGGAGAAACTTGTTAGCAGGAGTGCTGGCACAGCAACCCTGTCCTCGTAACTGTCCCTTCATTTTTGACAGCAGGAAGAGGGGGAGTTAGATGTTTTTTCTTAAGAAAATGGTCACTGTGCAGACTGTCCTCATACCAGAGATCCAGTCACAACGTGAGCCAGAACATCTCAGACTGACTGCATGTTAATACTATGTGTTAGGGGCTCCTGTGACCCACCAATCAGAAGGTCAATGGTTCAATCCCTGGCCCTACCAGCCTACATGTTGGTTTGTCCTTGGGCAAGATACTGAACCCCAAATTGCTCCTGATGGCTGCCATTGGTTTATGAGTGAGAATGTTTTTCTCTCCGGAGGAACAGGTGGCACCTTGTATGGCAGCCTCTGGCACCTGTGTGAGAATGGGTGAATGCTGACTTGTGTTGTTGCTGAGAGTGGCTGCTAAATAAATGCAGTCCATTTACCATTCACCATTGATGGGGTCCTACGTTGGACAACAAAAATGCAATTGAATTAAATTGGTTGACGTTAACTTGACTGACTCACATAACTAAATACTGATGTGATAAACTGTCAACGTTTACTCACATGGGACTCGAACAGCTGTCTACTTGACAAAAGTCCTGTGTCTGTTTTACATTTGTAAATTTACATTTTGATTGTTTTGATGTTGTTGATGTTGTTTTATCTTTATCGTTTTTAGCACTACAGCAGTCCCTCACCTCATGTTACCTTATATAAAAATGGTTCCAATGACTTCCACGCAGTGAGGTATCCAGATATTAAATCTGGGGAAAAAGAGGCCTGGTATTGAACAGGAATTTCCGCATCATGTTATATTATCTTGGATAGGTAAACCAGCCATTAAGAAAATGTATATGTTTGATTAATCACATCTTAGTTTTATGCATGTGCTATTGAAAAAATATGCACACGTTAAATACTTAATAAATTAGATCGAATGAATGCATTTAGGTGGAGTTAACAGACTACCTCACTCTTTTCATTTCCTCTGATCAGTTAGGCAACAATTATCAGAAGAATACGAACATTCAGGCTTAAAGACTGTGGCTCAAAGGTGTATTGCAGATATAAATGTTAAATAAAAGAATATAGAAGAAATTCTCTACTGAGTAGAGGTGTCAGTATCAACATGTTAATTCTAGGGACAGGCATTGCAAATAGCTTAGGCTATAAATGCTGTGGTATGTGGCATTGGTTCATGTTATATACTTGATCCTGTTATTATTAGTAGTCGTAATGTTTCCATCATTATTATGCTTACTGCTCTCATTGTATGAATCATTATGTCATATGCATTGAATGTGTTGTAACTCTGTTATGTTTGTTCTGTACACATGACATCTGTCACACTTCTGTCCATCCTGATAGAGGATCCTCCTCTGTCCTCTCTAAGGTCTCTTCCTCTTTTCTCCCGTTAAAGGTTTTTTTGGGGAGTTGTTCCTGTTCTGATGTGAGGGTCAAAGGTCAGAGGATGTCACATGTGTACAGATTGTAAAGCCCTCTGAGGCACATTTGTGATTTTGGGCTGTACAAAATAAATTGAATTGAATTGAATTGCTGCATCCAAATATGCATTAAGAAACCAGAAAAAGTAAGTAAGCTAGATTTTTTAAATTATCCAACAGAAAAACCCACCCCAGTGTTGCTAACTGTTCTCCAATGAAAGTAGCTAGCAGCATTAGCTCAAAATCTAGTGAGGAAGTTGCCAAGTCAGCAACACTGACAGCCCGTCCCTTCAGGACTCCCTCCAAAGCCACTCCCCCAAAATGATCACGATGAACCTAAACAACCAACATGGTTATTGGTAGTACTCACAGCTGTTAAGTTAGCAGCTTGTGGAGGACTCCACTGGCGTGCAGTAAGTGTAGAGGCAGAATGCGCACAGGTAGACAGGTAGACCGGTTGACCGGTAGACAGGCAGAATGCGCACAGGTAGACAGGTAGACCGGTAGACCGGTAGACAGGTAGACCGGTAGACCGGTAGACCGGTAGACCGGTAGACAGGTAGACAGGTAGACAGGTAGACCTGTAGACAGGTAGACAGGTAGACCGGTAGACAGGCAGAATGCGCACAGGTAGACAGGTAGACCGGTAGACCGGTAGACAGGTAGACCGGTAGACCGGTAGACCGGTAGACAGGTAGACAGGTAGACAGGTAGACCTGTAGACAGGTAGACAGGTAGACCGGTAGACCGGTAGACTGGTAGCCCGTCTGATTGGACGAGTGTATTACAGTCCTGCGAACGCCACAGATACCAGATTTTTGTCTTTATTTTTATATTTTGTCGAAGCATTTGATTTGTTGTTTGCTGATTTTCAATAAATATTAAAACATTTTTTTTAAAGAAAATGACCACCTCTACCTTTATATTTAAACAAATAATAATCCAGAAATAAAAAGTTTGATTGTGCATTAGTGGTGCAATAATACAACGATACAAACGGTTTTGTTGGCATTGGTTGTGTATGAGCTTATGATCTAAAGCAGAGGTGCTGCAGTCTGTCTTCTGTTTGCGTGAGCTAGTTCACAGAGCTCTGGGCCTCTGAGCAATCATACTTTACTCTTTCATACACACGCCCCTGTGGAAAATGTGCTCTTCTCACCCGCCTTAGTCTGTGAGGTAAAATCCAAGCATCTCACGCATGTTTTATTATTGATAGATATACCCAATTATGAGAAGGGTTAGGCCTACAGTCACCTGCATAAATACAACAAAGTGTGTTGATTCAGGAACAGCAACACAATTATTTGTGCAGGTATAACACAAAGATTATAGCCTAGTGATTCTGTACATTTTGAAAGGATGCGTTTCAATAATCATAGGCCTTCATGACATCTTATTTGAGGTATATTAGGAGAGAAAAGCATAAAGTACCACACATGCATTATTATGCGCCTGTGACATATCAAAACCCTATATGAATACTTTTGATATTGACAGTAGCACATGTAAAAAGGAAATCAATGCAATGGCCAGAGAATACATTATTATTCGAATTTATTTCATATTTAATTGATTTTTCAGGTCACGCTCAGCCCTGTTTTTAATAAGAAATGTGAACAAATGCAGGAAGAACTGATCTGGGTCTACAGTTGAACGCTTTATTTGGAAATCAGTGATTCCGACGGTCTTCTGAAGTCAGAAATAGGCCCTTAAAATATTCCTAAATGTCACTTGCCAATGCTATTCAGATCAGGTGTTTTTGTTATCGAACAATAGACCCCTACAGCGAACTACTTATGTTAAATTCTGCTTTTATTGTTTTGTGGCACAAATAGCACAGATAGACACTTTTTTGTTTACAGCAGTACCAGTTTATTTTCATTAATTTGCCAATATGCTAGACTTCTACTAATCTATATATATTGAAATCCAATAGTAGTTGCATTACACAGAATGAAAAGCAAAAAGCAGTACATTATTTTTAAATAGTTGTATAGTTATGCTGTATATTTGTATTAACATGGCCGTACTGTTGAATGCTGGTAGAAACAGTTTATGTACAACTAATTTTCAATATATCAATGAATTAATACCCACGTTGTAGTTTCTTCCAGGAGATGAATAAGATATTTCCGACAGTACTTGAAGGTCTCAAGCCTGGGCAGCAAACGCGTCGCGCGGCGTGATTTGAATGAACAGACCAATCAGCGGCCTCGCCCAACGGAAGCCGCTGGCTCTCCGTCACTCTTGCCCAATCACCGCGCAGCACCGTTGTTTGCTTGCTTTTTGAAATGAGCTGTAACAGTGGACGGACACCTACTATGAAGTAGTTAGCTGTCAACAAACTCAAGCCGCAACATTTCGACAATTTGGACTATTTTCACGTATAAAAGGCAATATGCATCGACACCAGACTTGAGATTTAACGGAGAGACGTTACAGCTTTCCTGAGTATTTTGGACCGAAGAAGATTTCACATACATTCTGTATTGTATTGTTGACTTACTAGCTCGGTAGCTAGCTAAGTTAGCTCGAGAGCTTATTGAATTGAACTAACTTAGTTCGGCCGCTAACCTTAGTGTAGCTCTGCTCGCAACCTTTCTGTTGTTCCTTTATCTGAGTACCAGCCACCGAAACAGTCGGTAAGTGTGGTTTACTTTGAGCTCGTTTTCATTGTGTTGTTAGCACAACACGTTACCGTTAAGCTAACCTCTGGTGACGTGAGGCAAAGGGAATGTCGTGCCGTGGTGAAGACAGCCAATGTTAAAATAACGTCTCCTGTAAGTTAATAACCACTGCTGGCCTCATAATTCAAGACATTTAACCCACTTTGTTACACAAGGCATGTCTTAAGAAACACGAGAAGGAGAGAAAGGTTACTAACTAGTTTTGGTCTCCATACACCGACTAACGTGTTGAGGACAAAGTGTCCGGTCTTTGCTTGTTTCACGTTTTTATCACGATACTTTTTGTCTTCTGTTTTAGCCATAACCATAAATATAAGTTGTTTTTTGCAGCGTTGAGATGTAGGTCACTGTAACTGTTACTTACACAACTTTACTGCACTGACTTTTCATTACGCTGTTACACTCTTCGTCCTCGTCTAGTTTCACCAGTCATCTCAGTCCACACATGTTGCTTTCTCTCCAGTTGAATTGTGTCTGTGTTTGAAGTCGAGCACACTTGTGTCTCTTTCCTTTATTCTGACCGTTGTCCCCTTCTTCTCCTTGTCTTCCTTTTTGCTCTCCTCTCTCTCTCTCCTCTGTGTCTCTGTTCATTCCCTGTAGCTCTGGTAGTTTGGACAGTTTGGACAGTTTGGACAGTTTGGTGCCTCCATAAGTCCCCGGCATGGCTGACAGCAGCATACTGACGTTAGGGACAGCTCGGAGTCTGTTGGTGGATACTTCGGTCTATGATTCGAGGATCGCAGAAACCACCAAGGACCATGTATTTCTGGGCATGGCCTGTAACGACGAGGAAGGTCAGTCTGCTACCATTTTGTCTTCTCTTCCTCTAAATATCTCGACCCATATACCTTCAGTTTCATCATAGATAATACCAATAGCTTGTAAAGACCAGGATCTTCCTGTAGAAGAAGTGGGAAGCTTTGGCCACCGGTGAAATACTCTTATCATTTCTTCACTAAGCAGGTGAGGCGTGGAGGTGCTCAGGATAGGCGATACCGTAAGCCATGGTATCGGTATCAGGACTGATGAAGTCGGATCAGTGCATCCTTAGTTCTCAGTGAAAATGGATTTGTGGTTTTGCTTAACATACGTTGGCTTCATACGTTACTCTTATATTAATCCTCCTCTACCTAATGTCTATGCACCCTGTCTCTCTTCCCTCTTAATCAGTGATGTTTTGTCTGGCTGTAACCCCTGGCTGTCAGTCAAAATGTGGAAAAACTTGCATCACCTCCCAGAGACGACCTACTCCTTGAGCTGTGTGTGTGTGTGTGTGTGTGTGTGTGTGTGTGTGTCCTTTCCCTTTTCCACCTTGTTCACACTGTCTATCTGTTGCTCTTCATCTCTCTCAGATATGCTGCCAAAAGTGGAGACGAGGGTTGTTCTTGTGGGAGCAGCAGGCAGAAATGGAGCGCTGGTCAAAGCACTGCAGGTACATCCTTCCTCTATTAATCCTGAAGGTTATCACTGGCCTCCACCATCTGAGCTTGTCAACATCACCGCTGTTCTCTGTTCGTGAAGTGGGACACGGAAACTGTCCTTATGCTTCTGGGTTGAAACTGTCCGCAGATGAGAACTTTTTGCCTGTTTTCGTTTGTCAACTCTTCAGTGTTGTCTCAGGTGGGCGATGCATCTGAAGCAGCACGTAATGTGAAAATCCCTCATGGATGTCCATTAAGATGTTTTCCCCAACATCATAGAAATGGAATTGCATGTTCATGATTTCTGCAGTTCATAGCAGTGTATCTTGCTGTCACAAGGTCTAGCAATCATTTCTGAAATGCAATCAGATATAGTGACATTGACAATGCAAGCTTAAACTTATACAAAGTATACAAAAACAGATCTGTTTATTGGCTCCAAATGAAAACGAGGTATTTACCTCCATGTGTTTTGGGAGGACTATTCTGCCCCATAATGTAAATGTAATATGATTGATTCAGAATAAGTAGCCTAGTGACAACCAAAAGGTGTGTTTTTATCACAATAAAGACAGTATTGCAAAATCCATGTTGTTGCTGAACGCTACCGGTGATGGTGATAAAAGTAGTTCTCCACTCACCCTAACGTACTCACCTACGTCTGGTAAACTCTCATTAAGCAATATCTCAGAAACACCAAGAGGGAGTTTCTTCATATTTGGCACACATATGAAGGTCAAAGGTCAAAGGATACGGTCACTGTGATTTCAATTGAAACCTTTATTGTTTTCAATGTAACCATTATGACTGCCCCATAAACCATTGGTATAAACAATATAGCTAATGACTATAAGGCTTCTTTTTGTTTCCAGTTGAGAATAATTCCACACAGACATTATAGATTCTTGGTAAAGGAAGGGTTGGTAGCTGTGAGTGCTAACAGAAGCCATTTTGGTGTTTTACGTTCATTATGATCATTTGGTGGGAGTGTCTTTAAAGGAAGGCCTGAAGGAATGGGCTGTCAGTGTTGACCACCGGGCAACTTTCTCCCTATATTTTGCAACTCTAGCGCTAGTTCTGCTAGCTACTTTTATTGGAAAAGCGTTGGCAACACTGGGCTGGGGTTCTCAGTTGGATATTGTTTTTAAATCTAGCGTATTCTTGCTAGTTTCTCAAGATGACATGGATTGCATTGTTATAGTGTTGTGTTTTGGTGTTCATAGAGCTGCTACATGCAGAGGCTTACCCCTCTGAGTGGCTCGGTTAATTGCCACTCGACTTAGATTTCTGTACTTGGAGACTTGTTTTGTGAAAAAGAGACAGCTTCATTTTTTTATTCAATAATATTGTCAAGAAGTGTGTCCGAGAGTTTTTATTTAAGGGAGAAGTGCACACACTTTTCTAAAATCTGACACGCACACGCACACACACACACACACACACACACACACACACACACACACACACACACACACACACACACACACACACACACACCCCTACCTACCTGCCTGCCTGTCTGTGTAGATAAGGCATGGTAATAAAGAAGTCCGGGTTCCTATATTTGACAGCCTGAAGAGCCTTCGCAGCTCATAGTATTAAAGTGTAGCATGTGCATTGAAATGAGTGACTAGTGTTTTTTGTTAACAGCTGCTGGCTGTGTGTTTGTATCACAGACCATTCTCTGTTCCCTGACCAGCATAGCAGTCCGTTGGAGATTATCAGCTCACTACACAACTCCACTCAGCTTAGACGACGCGTCTGTGCGTGCGTAACAAGAGAAAATGATCGCCTCCAGTTTGTTCATAATCTTGATGAATAAGGAGATTAATCAATCTAATTATAGCAGGCAGGACACCAACACAGTATTATTACGCACATTGTACTGTTGATGCTGTAGTTCAGATAGTATCCTCCATTGGGGTAAAGGGTTTCAGCTTGTGTTGGAGCTCTCAGGTCAGTTAGTCTGACTGATCATCCTGACGTTTCTAAACCTTTCTGATGTTGCTGGCCACGGTGTCTACTGAGCTTAAATGATATGAATGAAAGTTTATTTGGTAGAATGTGACTTGTGAAATTCTTCAGGTCGCTAAAGAGAAGACGTTTCACTCTGTTGGACTTGTCGTGAATACAAAAGCACTCGATTGTACAGTGTTCCCTCCCCACAGAGAGCACACACTGGCTACACAGAGCACCAGAAAGGAGACGTTCACTTTAGCTCTGATTACTGACAGAATTATCATCAATCCGTGGCCGCTGATGTTTAGTCATGTGAACTGGTCTGCATGTCTTCGTGCCTGTGATTCAGTGGACAGCTTTGGTCCTCCTGGATCCGTCCCTAAAGTGTCCTTGCTTCTGAAACCGTCGCTGCTCTGAGAGTGATCGTCCCTCAGCTGTTCGTCTGCAAGGCCAAGTGAGACCAAGGAGCAGTTTAGTTTTCTTCTCCAAACTGTAGTGTCCTTTTATTTACAATACAATACGTCCAATGGTAGCTGATGGGGACGAAAGAAGAGATCTCTATTCCCTTTCATTGTGGCCTTGTTGATGCACTGTGTTGTGACTTTTTGTTCAGCATTGTGAACTTTTTCAATCTCAGCATTATGAGTTCACATAAAAACAGAAGCTTGTTTTCATTTCCAAAGTTAAAAACATTGCTAGCCTACAGTGCAGTGAATGGAACAGGGTGTAGGTCGAGCCCTACACCCCCGCCCGACCACTTCGCTCTGCTGCCTCGGGGCGATCGGTCGCCCCGTCGCTCAGAGGTCCCTGCGGCCGATCGACCCGGTCACGTCTGTTTTCTGTCCTGGCCCCACAGTGGTGGAATGAACTCCCCACTGACGTCAGGACAGCAGAGTCGCTGCCCATCTTTCATCAGGCTGAAAACTCACCTCTTCAAGAAGTACTACCCTGAGACTTACACTCAGCACTTATTGTATTCATATTAGCTTGTTTCACTTATTGTATTCGCATTAGCTTGTTTCACTTATTGTATTCGTATTAGCTTGTTGCACTTATTGTATTCATATTAGTTTGTTGCACTTATTACATTCGTTTGTTTCTGCACTGGACATTGGCTCTGGTTTATGCTCTTAGATGCTTGTTTAAAGGAGATGCACTTATGACTTCTGGTGACTAGTAGTTCTCTTGAATACTGATGTTGAATACACTTATTGTAAGTCTCTTTGGATAAAAGCATCTGCTAAATGACTGTAATGTAATGTGAGTTTGTATGTATGTATTGTATATTGCTCTTCGTTGGGCACTTATTTACATTATATCTGGAATACTGTTTCTGGTCTTAGATATTGTCACTTATGACAACATTAAGAAAATGAATTTCTCAATTTGTTAAAGGCTCAGTGAAAAGGAAGTAGGAGCATCTTTAGCTTCTGTAATGTGACATATTTCCAAGTAAATGCAATATGCAGGCAGGATTCTGTTTTGGAGGTATTTAATCAAATCATGAAGGGATTGACCTGGATGAGCAATATGGCTAAAAAATGAATTATCAAGCTTGGTGGCAATTCAAATTGTTTTCTTTTTTTCTCCCTGCAAAATATAGGAAACTAGAACATGGTCAAATTAGTGCTGCACGACATTGGACAGAAATATTATAGATATTTTTCCTTCAATGTACCTTGTATTGAAATATGAAAAAACACAGGAATTTCACCAGATGATGACATATTACCTGAAATGTTGTACATTTCATAGTTAATGTATTAATTAATCTGGTGCCCTTTGAGAACAAAAGTATGAGGCTAGTTCTATGAAGAACTTCATGCTCTTGTTAAAAAAACTAAAAACAGACATTGTGCTTAATATGTTGTAAACAACATATCGGTTGTATGGATAAGAATGTTGATGAAGGGGTAGGTGTTTTAAGACTGGTAGGCTGACCCCTGACTCACTCGGGACAGTCGAGCCCGGAGCAGGAAGACGGGGCGCAGCCATTTACAGGTACTAAAATAATATCGCAGTATATTTCACTCAGTCTTTAAAGGAGACTTCCTGTGTTTTTTAATATGAGCTATTTTCTTATTGTAAGTGGTTCAGAGAAGATGTCTCTAACTAATGTGCTTGCTCTTCCAGGAGGGCTTTAGCTGTAGTCTGGATTCACTGCTCCTATGAATTCAAATGGTGATCCGGAGTGAGACAAAACTACAAATACAGAGTGCTCAAATGACTACCATGGGATACCGTGGTTATTTAGTGTGCTCCATGCGTTCAACGTTTCTCAACAACAGCTGGATACAGTAGTTGTCTCATGGCTCCAGAGTTCAGTGCTTATGAAAGCTTCGCTCTGCGTCCATTACCCTGTAGTGCGTCCACCACATAGCAGCTTTGAAGCTTCTCTCAGACAGGGAGGCTCCCCTTTCTGTGTGGGCGGGACTTATCTCTGTCACACTCTATCAGATGGATCCAACTAGGTTTTGGTTGCCATCTGTATGTGTGTGCATTTCTGATTGTGTGGATAATATGAAACGCTGCTTTGTTTTTAGTAGAAGAGTTACCTGTAGGGATGTTATAATGAACCGTTTAACTACAATAATCACTTTGACTGATTAATGGAACCAGTTAAGAGACAGATGAGCTGGTCCTCCTTAAAGGTCAGCCCAGCCAGACATGTCGCTGACTTCGAGGCTAACCCCCTTCACTTTAATCCACAGACGCATGGACGACTGCAGTGCTACGTTCACAGCTCTAACGCTACTGGTTCACACTCATCGTCACACACTAGCTCTCACTGACTTCAACCACAGCAGCCCTGCATGTAAGGCAGGGGATTCATGTGTCATCTCAGGTTGTATTCTAATTGGTTGGTGGGTAGACGTGGGTCGTAGCAGTTGTCACATCCAAGGGTTTTTGTTCCTAAATTGTTCTTTTACAATCGTCTTACTAACTTCGTTAGTCCAAATCCAAATTGGTCTAATCTTCATCAGTCAGAGCAGACAGAAACATGAAGTTAGGACTGTATCTCACTACAGCCCTGGGTGAATGTTACATTTCCCTTTAACAAAACAAAGTGCGCCTGATCAGGCTGTCGAAACATAACCTGTCAAAGTGTGTCCACTTGTTCAGGGGCATGTTTAAGTGTGTACCAGTGTGTGTTTGTGTGCGCTCCAGTAGACAGCGTGGTCAGTCTGTGAGTAGCGCTGTGTGAAGGTGATTTGGAGGTGTGGCGGCAGACTAAGTGCTGTGAGAATGACTTCCTTCCCAGGTCTCCTGAGCCCTGTCACTTGTGAAGGCTTCCTGCTTAAATCTATTTCTCGCTGCCAATCTGCAGCGCGGCCACATCTGCCGACAGCTCCATCAGAGTTCTCCCGATTGCCTGCTCGACCGCCCGCCGCCATCGCTCATGCGACACACAGAAAAAGAGTCCCCCCCCCCCCCCCCCCCCATTTTTTTCACGTCCCCTTCTGCCCCTGTCTTTTCCTTCCTCCATCCTCCCCGAAGGCTTTGAACGTTTATATAAATTTTTAAGAGTAATGTGTCCTCTTGATATTTGTTTGAAGTTACTGTCTTTAGATTTTGCAAGGACACGGACCCCGCCCCATCTCCTCCTCGCCATCCTCTATTTTGTCCTCATGGGGGGCATATTTGTATGAATTTGTCTCCAAATATCTCTGTCTTTGTTTCTCATTCTCTCTCGATCCTCTTTTATGTCCCCTCCTCCTCTCAAATGCCAGTGTTTGACATCTGCTTCCTGCTGGTTGGTTTTTACAGGCCATCAGAGTAATGGAGGTACCGGTGGTAAAGATAAGAGAAGGCGATGCAGGTGCCGAGGAGAAAATGATGATAAAATCTATAGTCAATATGGTACAGTACAGCGTCTGCCTCTCTGTGTGACACTTTGATGGGGACTGGGGGAAGTGGCGCATGAGTCTTCATTCTCACCGGGTACTCACTCAATCATTGTGCATGGCCAACTCACTGATGGGGAATTGATTTGTGGGTGCATATTTAAATGTATGTGATGTCATACTTGATAACTTGATCACTCTCTAACCGAGATGGATTGCACTCAAATGTCAATGCAAGTTTCTGGGCTGAGGAGTCATTTAAAAGGCTTTCTATTTAGCTTCATGGCATTTGGAAATGGGCAGCTTCCAGCTGTTAAAAGTTGCAAGCAGTCCCGTGAAAATCTATTTGCACACAAAAGATCCCATTAGATAGGTCTTGGACTGCGATCAAAAGCAATGCACCCGAAGCTTTGATTTCTGAGTGTCCTCTCCTGTTAAAGAAAGGCTTTAGCATTTTGCAGAACGTGTCAATTAGCTTTCTCTCTTGAGAGTGAGATGTGAAGATAACCGCAGCATGTCTTTACACATCACAGTCAGGATGTGGCAGGACTTTGATGTAGAGTCTCACGTGTGCACAGCCATGAAGGCATCACATGCATGCAGCACCCTTACAGACACGCTAGCATGGCTGTGGACTATTAGTCGTATACACTGGTAGATACATGTCTTGTTCATGTGCAGATAACGAGACATAACGTGTTCACTAGTGAGCTGTAGGAGTACTGGACAGAGGTCTTGTGCTAAGCTAGTGTATGATATTGGTATTAATCTGCTCATCTCACCTTTTAGAGAGAAAGCTAATAAGTGCATTTCCTAAAATGTTAAACTACTCACACAGGTGTCTGAACATTAACAAATGTAATTGTAATTCTGTGTGTCTCCTCACTTTGTCCTGTGTCATTTGTTTAATGGGCTGGTTTACAAGCAGCACGAGTCATTTCACCCACGAGCAGCCCGACAGTTTGCTCTGTTACTGAGAGCAGACTGCTGTCTACTGTATGTGTAGAATGATGCTAGTCGGAGAGCTGACCGTGGTACATTGGCAGGAAAGAAATGTTTCACAACATTAAAACTCTTACTGTCACTACATGTCTCATGGACAGTGTACAGTGTACCGTACCAGGTCAGCATTCAAACAATGCAAATATTTGGTCATGAACATTTGGTGTTTGCATGTTTTCTTAATAATTAGTAAAACCTGACTGACAGCCTCACTAACGAGGCTAACAAACCTTTCATTGCGGATTCATTGTTTCATTTCATTTTCCTTGTACCGCACCGTTACTCCTCCTCAGGACATCAACACCCCGTGCATACTGACGGACGACGTCCAGGAGTTGGGAGATGGAGAGAACACTGATTTTGAGACGGTGTTCGTCCTCACAGACTTCGATTCTCCCGACTACAGCTACCTCTACAAACGCGACAACCGCATTGTTGGGCCTCCCGTCGTGCTGCACTGTGCTGCCAAGGAGGAAGTAAGTGATTCGTCTTTTTCTCTGTGGGGCATGCAATGTGTCAGGGACTGGATTCACCAACAGGATGTAATCAAGGAGTCATTCAATTCATTTGAATAACTTCCCCACTTTGGTCTACAGCATGGCTTCTCAAACCTTTTCAACTTGGAATTCAAACCAAGAATTTACAGCTTCTCTCTGAAATTCTCGCTCAGAGAAATCTGTTGCCTGTTTGTCATGTGGGAAGCACCCACCAGAGACAGGCCTGAGGCCATCCTTGATTTGAAGAATCAGAATGCAAAAACATCCATCCTGCTGTGCTGTCTGTCTGACAGACCTCACACAGGATGCTAATGTGGAACATTAGACTGCATTGCAGAGCATCATAGAGATGTGTGATAACAGGAGAACTGGTCTCGGGCCATTTATCTGACCTCAAGACTAGTATGTGTTGGAGTCACTATGTATGTTGACCTCTGTGGAGCATATAGTTTAAAAAGGTTTATTATCATATTCATTAGTACTACAGAGTACCCATTCATGTTTAATCAATCAGTGCCAACAATGTGTTGCCTAGGTAAGTGTCAAGAGAGAAAGAGAGTGAGACTTTGTCACCCCTGCAGCCCGGGCCGCAGCGTTTTCATAACATGGATCTTGCAACAGGAGCTTGCTCTAAATTTTGAAGGTGTGGCAGAGTATTCATGTTTAAATGTACTGGACTCTCATCATTGGATATCGGTCTGCAGACGGAAAGACTTCAGGTGGAGGAGGCCTATACGATAGCTGGTGGGTTCCCAGAATGCATTTGGGCCAATGCGTTCCACCTCTTTTGCTCTCCATACGGACTGTTTACCTGCGTTCAACCAAAGAATGCTTGGATATGATTGGTCAACACGAGGGGTTCAACGGATCACAAACCTCTCGGTTCGGTTCGGATAATTTTTCAGATCAGCAAAGAAAAGGGGAGGAGTCAAATATAACTTTGCTATCCATTTATTAATTAAAGAACTTCAAGAACTCTTAAAGCAAAGAACTTTGTTTACTTCCTGTCAGGTTATGACATTCAAATGTTCACCATTACTGTGACATGGTCTACAACTTTACCTTTGTTTTCAAAAAGATGAGAATATCTCCGTTGTCTGGGGAGAGGGTCGACCTTTCTGTGGTGACTCCATTCTGCCATGATGAAGTGAGCGGTCAGTCTTTTCCTCTTCATAGAGGAACGATCTTCATACTGAAGTGGGTGCGTGAGTGGATTTCGTAGCGTGGCTCAAGCACTTTAACCAGATTTTGAAATCCTTTGTTTTCCACAACGGAGTGTCCCCCGTCACTGACAGACGGGATGGTGTCTCTTCATATGTGTGGACATGCCGATGTATTGCCGTTATCGTGTCTTTCTCTTTAAATAACGCCTACATACCGTAACGGTTTTGTCCACCACCCTTATCCGTCATTATAAGTTACAGGGAAGACAAAATGATCCCAAACTTGTGACTTCAATGACCCGGGGGCTTCTGAAGCTCCTCCGCTCGCCGTGACTTTCACCGTTAAATGCTTCTAACCTGCTCCGTTCACTGAACACACTACTGCTTTATATCTGTTCACTGACACTCTGCATTGATATTCGGGGACTTGTTACTTGAAAAGGAACAGCAGCAGTAAAACTTTATTACACACTGTGATGATTATACTGTAAAAATCTGGAGGGGTGATCCTCACGGATCGATCCGTGATCCGTTACACCACTAGTCAGTACTACAAACGGACACCAGAACGACGCCAAAATCTTGTCCTGTTGCCGACAGATTCGACATGTGAATGCAGAATTTGTTCAAAGGTGTCCACTGTACCTTAAAGATGGTGCTGTAGTCTTTAGTCTTTGTAGTCCTCGTATTGTTCAAAGACGATATGACATTAACAGTATCTCTGTGTTATGTTGTACGTCACTTTCTTTTCCCTCCTCACAGCCTCTACAGTTTTCATGTCGTCCTCTCTACTGCACCACGATGCTGAACCTGTCGCTGTGTTTCACCGGCTTCAGGAACAAAGAGGAAATGGTGAGTATATTAACTTAACATTACGCAAGTTCAACTTTTCTTATGGAGGGATGATCATTTAGGCACTTTCTTTGTTCGTGATCCTTCTGTGTAGAAAGAGCCCATCTTGTCCAAGCAACAGACTGGTCTTTTGGGGCGCATCATTCCATGCATTGCCATGACCTTTCATTTAGTATGCATGTTGTAGTGGAACACTTACTAATGGGGGTTTTCCGTGGTGGAGCGGAGGTCGTGCTGAGTCATGCTGTGAACAGCCTCTTAGAGTCCAGCATGATGTGTGTGTTTCTCCACAGCACAGCAGGGTAAAGTTGTTTGCCTTGATGACGGGCTGAAAGTGTGCTGGTTTGCAGTAAATCCAGCAGGATCCTCCAACATCTCAGTGGCTGTTTCTGCCCGTACTAGAAATGGGACGATATGGGATTATATCATGGATTGCGATTAAAAAAAACTCAATAAATTGATAGTGGTGAAATCCCATCATCCAGATGTTCGTAAATATCTTCATGAGGAAGTTAGACATTGATTCCAGTATGTTTTATTTAAAAACAGTTTTAAGCATATTTTGACAATTATCTGGATAATATTGTGAATCACAATTGTTTCAGCCAGGATAATTGTTACATGACATTTTCATATAGTCCCATGCCAATGGACTATTTCCATTGGCATTGGTGATGGCATTGGCATTGGTGATGGTAATAAGAATCATGCTCATTAGTAAAATACTGCTGCAGTACTGAAGGTACAGACAGGAACAGAGATTTGGTGAGAGTTTTAGAAGAGGCTGGTAACCAGCACATCCATACACGAGTCACAGCTGAGGGAGGGTAGACCAGCAACGCCTCAGTGATGGTAGAACATGGAACTTAATATGCATTCTCATAATTAACACAGAAAATATTTTGACTGTCAATTCAGGAGGGGGATGATGTAAGAAGAAGCCTTAAGAAACAGTAGTGAATTATTGTACCATGTGTTCTTGCATCTTAATATCCAACCAGGACGGGAGGAGCAAATCATTAAGATGGACTACACATTCACATGTCACACTGCTGCTGAGAGAAGTCTCAATCCTTACATAGATGGGTGCAAGCATTACGTCATGCTACCTCTCTGTGTCCTGTCAGTATACAATACAGTTCAACAGCACTGCAACATGAAAACATTTAAATATACCAGATGGTTCAAGTCTTCATGAAGGTTGAATTAACTTCAGGATTGTTGTATTCCTAGACTGATTAGTTTGACCTTATCAGGGAGCATTAACACATGTTGTTGACCCCCCTCCCCTCAAAGACAATGGCCGTCCATATGAAGATACTTTGTTTAAGTTGTGCCTTTATGTAAAAAGATTTAAGTTATTTTCTTTACTCCCAAAGATCTATTGAAGTAAGTACCTGAAATCAAGTGTCAGTTGGACTAGAGTGTTAATGTTTCTGTCACGTTGTCCCTGCTTATTAGTGTACAGCGGTTCAGGCAGACAGAGTGACTAATCAACTGTGTGGGACAAAGATGAATAGCAATAGAGAAGAAGTCATTGGCAGAGCAAACTGTTCAGCATTACCCACCGTGGCTTTTAATTGCCTCTTTGTGCTCAACTTGTGCTTGCTGTTTTGTTTCCATGTAGAAGAAGTTGGTGAATCTGGTTCATCACATGGGTGGAACCATCCGGAAAGACTTCAGCACCAAGGTTACTCATCTCATCGCTTACTCCACTCATGGAGAGAAGTACAGGGTTTGTACAGTGCTTATCTTTGTACTCTGTGTATCTGACATTAATACCACTGTCCAGTTGTTAAAAATGTATATCTATGTTTAAACTTGGCAATATACAAACCAGCTTTTAATAAATACCATCATTTACGTCATTTTGAATTGTTAAAATTCCAAGAATGTTTTGCCAAATTCAGAGAATAAGAGGACGAAGTGACCTGTAACCTTGTACCCTTCTCAAATGTTTTACTTTGATTTAATCCTCCGTCAGCGAGGCTCTTTATGAAGAACACAGTAATAATGTAGTGGTAATTACTCCACCATGCTACCTGAGCATAGCTACCGATAGCTACCGGGGAAGACAAAAGTGCTATCCTCCTTGGTTGTGCAATGGTTGAGGCGCTTCTTTTGTGCCCTAAATGCAGCTTCATTTTCCCGGAGTTCCTACTAAACACGACTGCACAGTGAAGCGTATCTCACAGGGAACCAATCTAAACGCAGATGGTGTCATTATTCTACCTCCATCACTGTGCAATCAACAATCTCTTCATAATGATAAGCTACACTATCTAATCTATTGACACTTTAATTCCCAGTTGAATCCTTTTTTTTAACTTCCTTCAATACATCAGAATCAGAACTGTTTATTGCCACGGTATGTTGAACATGCATAACATTTAACAATCAACAATCAACACAGTGCAAAGTAGAGACATGTTAAAATGTACAGAAAGATATCAAATAAAGTGCAGAAACGAACCGATCACAGGACTCTAAACAAGTGAGGTGTAGTGTAAACGTGTTGAGGGTCTTTAACTAAGAAGCTAGAGGGCTGTGCAGGGGAGGGACCACATGGCCTCCTCTACAGATCCACTGAGATGGATGGATGGCAATGATCTTTTCATCTTTTTCTTCCTCTCCCTCCTCAGTTATTACCTTTACTCTTTCAACGTATTGAGGGTGTGTTTTGTTGAAGCTCAACCAGACAAAATAAGGCAGTCAAGGCTGCTTTACATGTTAAAGAAATGAAGGAGGATTCAGCCACTCGTACTTGTTTTTGTATAGTGCCCAAAGTGAGAAGTGATTGTGATCAGGAGTAATAAACCGACTCGTTTGTGTCTTCCTGTGTCCCATCTCTCAGCTGGCAGTGTGCATGGGGACGCCCATCCTGACTCCATCATGGATTCATCAGGCCTGGGAGAGAAGAGATGAAGTGTAAGTAGAAGCAAGCTTATCATTCACAGCTGCTCTCCTTCATGACGGTCGAGCTCTACAATGACAGCTTTCCCTGCATGTGAGAATGAAAAGTCTCCGTGCGAGGGTGAAAAGTTATTTTGCCTCACTGTTGTGGGGAAGGCAATGAAATACATGGTTCAGGTAGCAGCTTCTCATTTTCCACCACTGACTATCTGTCACTGGTCAAAATGATAAGTGGTGGCTGTTTGTCTGCTTTGTGTTCTCAGGGTTGGATTATTTGTGAGGGAATAGCTCCGCTCTGTGATATCAATGTACAACTGAGTATATTCTGCCTCTCTGTAATCATACTGGCAGAGTTGGACTTGGTATCAGCAACTTCTAAATGACTTTGATTTGGCTATGTTTTGGGTATTTGTAAGGGTAACTACCATTTGACTCATTTATTTTTCCAGCAAAGACAACCAATTCAAAGAGAAAACACTTGGTGGACAGATGAAAGTGTCAGCCACCCCCCCGGCGTGCTCTAGATTCACTGTTGTCTTTTAAATGTGCAGCTCATGTTCAAGAAAACAGAAACATCTGCACTACACTACACACTGTTATCTGTCCACAGCTGCGTACCGAACTCACACAGGAAATATAAAGAGTGATCCGCTTTGAAGCGTTTGTGAGAAACAGTGGAAACGCAAGACGAAGCCAGTACCTGAGCCCCACGACATTCTTAAGGGTCAGGTCATGTGAAGTTCTGACCAAGATACAGGATCTATGTAGTTAATACATGTTTAGAAAGAAGTTTTCATTGAATCACAGACTAGTATTAGTTTATTTATACAGTACATTTCTCTTTTTCCTCCTTTAGGATAGTTACTACAAAGTCAGTTTTCAGTTAAGTGATGAATGGAAAAATGTCATTGACGATAAAAGCTTGATCTATACGGAGGCGTAATGCATGTTTGCCCTGTTTTTCTGTTTTTAGTGGAAAAACATCACTATCTCCAGGAAGAGAGAGGACCTTCAGTTAGCAGCTGTAGAAACTCAGATTCAGTCAGCGTAAACCTAGGAATGTTAATAATCAACTGTTGACCAACAATAATTATGACTGAGTATTGTTATCACTTAAACGTGTAAAAGACTTTCTAATTAAAAGGCTGAGCGAAACTCAGAGTGGCCAGTCAGTCCACCTTAAGTGAGCGTGGGCCGCTAACTTCGGGGCTAAGCCCCTTCACTGTAATCAGCAGGTAGCATCTCCTCACAGACAAATGTGCACGCAAGGCACTTATCTTGTCGGATAACTGTCCGTCCATGAAGTTTGTCCAATTTATAAAAACAGGGCAAATATTTCCTCCAATCCAAAAGATATGCTGAAGGTAAACCCGAACCCAGTTCCAGGAATGATGTCATGGTAGTATTGATGGTAACCGTGTTCCTCCCACCTTCATGTGTTAAGGCACTTTTACGCAGGAGAAGAGGAGTTTCGAACGGAGTTCAAAGTGCCTCCGTTCCAGGACTGCATCCTCAGCTTCTTGGGTTTTTCAGATGAAGAGAAGGCCAACATGGAGGAGAGGACTCTGAAACACGGTCAGTGCTGCTGCACACGGGGATCTGTCATGGCAGCCATGCAGCAGCTTTTCTTCTTGTGTTTTGGCAGACAGTTTTTTTGCACACTTGTTCACTTGTATCTGGGCTTTTTGAAAACTCTTTGGATACTGACTATGTTCTTACTAGAGCCCAATGCAGACTCATCATGTTGGGAAATCCAAAGTGTTAGTCCTGCTGCCCCCAGTTACAATCTTTACGCTATAATTGGATAAGTGCTGTTTGAGAAAGGGGGTTAGTTCTGATTGAAGACACTCACACCTACATTACAATTAGTAAAGCTGATCCATATATATGTTTTCATCATCACCCCCTGGTTTTCTGTGTCTAAGGTGGCAGTTCTCTTCAGGTTGGAGATGAGAGGTGTACACACATGGTGGTGGAGGAAAACTCAGTAAAGGAGCTGCCATTTTCTCCCAAGAAACTCTATGTGGTCAAACAGGAGGTAGGTAGGGTTTCTTTTCTGAGTTTGTTTCAGTGCTACCAAAGAAAGGAACGCTTGACACCTGTGGTACTGGTCAAGCACCATCTTCATACCAGGATAACTGTTTTGCTACAGGAAGATACAGACACAAGGGGGACAAGAGGAAGATAATGAATCCTCCTACACAGAATGACAAATGATTCCTTTTTAGAGGAGAGCTCAATGGATACAGTCTCTCCTCCCCTCTCTCTGTCTGTGCTGTCAGAGAGAGGGATCAATAATAGATTTCACCATTCCAGTGGATGAACAATTTGAGCAAAGGTAGTTTAGGTGTAGTTATAACCCTGCAATCAATACGGCCTTTTCTTTACTCCGTCACTGTTATTGGTTTTCAAAGGAAAGAAATCTTTTTTGATATACCTCTATCCTAACCCCGGAGACAGTAAAAGCAGTTTTCTCTCTTCTGTGGTAGTGGTTCTGGGGCAGCATTCAGATGGACGCTCGGGCCGGAGAGTCCATGTACTTCTACAAGAAGGTGAGTGTATTATGGTTCATGTTCATGTACATGTACGTGTGAGTCTGTAGTAATTCATGTACACTCGCCTAAAGGATACGTCACACAGGCTAGACATGTGAATGTAGTATAGCACCATCCATAGAACAAGGTCACAAAGGGCTTTACTACAATCAATTATTATAGAAATTACACCATCACATTGTAACAACAATAAAACAATCCATAACACATAAGCAAACACAGACTTACAAACAGCAGACAGCACAAGGTGACCCACAGGAGTTTAAATACGGGAGTCTTCAGCTCATTTTTAAAGGCGTCAACAGAGAGCGCACATCTAATGTCTACAGGAAAAGCATTCCACAGTGTCGAGCTACCACTCCAATGGCACGAGGGACAACCAGTGAGTGACCTGCTCATGATATAGGCATGGAGCAGAGCTCTATATGTGCAAAGAAAGGTTTTTCATCATAATTTACGAGACATGCAGCTTGTTTGCATTTTGTTCACTTAACCTGTATTGGTCTTGTCCTTATATATTTAATATCTCTGTCCCACTGTACTTTAGAACGACAGCCCCGCCATGAAGAAGGCAGTGTCCCTCCTCTCCCTCACCACCCCCAACAGTAATCGCAAGCGGCGGCGCCTCAGGGACACGCTGGCTCAGTTCACCAACGAGACGGAGATCTCCCCCTTCCCTCCGCCACGCAAAAGGCCGTCAGCAGAGCACTCCCTGTCCATCGGGTCTCTGCTGGACATCTCTAATACCCCTGAGACATGCAAGGCCTTGGCAGGTAAGAAAGAATGGAAAACAACTGCTCCATCCAACCCTAAAACCTGTTTCCTTCTGGTTGACAGTTAAATGGTAATAGTAAATGGACTGTACTTGTATAGTCTTTTCTAGTCTTTCCGACCACTCGAAGCGCTTTCACACTACTTGTCATCGTTCACCCATTCATGAATCAGGACTAACTAACATTTATACAACACACATCGACATGCGACTAGCGGAACCGGGGATCGAACCGCCGATCCTCTGATTGAAGGACGACCCTGCTCTACCACTGAGCCACATATGCAGTAACTTAGACCAGTCATTTTCAACCAGTGTGCCGTGAGAGATCGCCAGGTGTGCCGTGGGAAAATGTCCAATTTCACTTAACAAAATACTTTGCAATTGTTGAGCGTCTGAGCTGCAACATAGTGTCTGGCTAAGTAATAATACTCTTCCATGCCAGTGGGTGGCAGTAGGTAGCGCAGTAATGACCGTGTTAATTTAGGACAGTAGTATTTAAATGATGTGCGAGAGAGGTTGAGGTGACGAGATGAACAGATGGAGAAATATTTGAAAAGGAAAAATGCAGACTCTGAACTGGGCCCTGGACAACATAACCCAGATGAAAAGCCTAGTAAGGATCAACACATTTAGAGACTTGTCATTACATTGTCAGTATATATGCTGTATAATGCTACAATGTGTCATTTTGTAACTTTTTTGGTTGTTGGTGTTCTCAGAAAAGGTTGAAAAACACTAACTTAGACGATATTCTCTTCTGTTAGTGTGGTTGATTGTTCTTTAAGATTACAATAACCAGACAATTCCCTCTTAATTTCAGAAGACAGAGTAGGGAAGAGTTCAGAGAGCAAAGGAGACAGTACTGTGACCAGGGATAGGATGAGAAGGAGGAGAACCAGGGAAAGGAGGACAGACAGGGAAGACTGGAGGAGGAGGTCCTACCTGGGTACAAGTACTCTTCAGCAACCAGAGGAGCAGCAGCCAGGAACTTCTACAGGTCAGGTTCTGCTTCAAGAGTACCACAGTAACGGGCCAACTCAAGGCCCATATGAAGTAGTTGTTGTAAGGATGAGAGAACTCTGTGGTAACGATAAATAAGCCATTCATCAGTTTTACCAATGGAGCTGGAACAGAATAGCTTTTCAGTTGCCAGCTGCTTGTTATGGAGCACAAACCTGAACATGGACCCCTGAGCTGACACAAGTGTTGGACTCTGTGTTCTGAGAATACAGCACCTTCTGAGGAGCTCGCAGACCTTGTTTTCTCTCATCCAACAGTTGGCGTAGCACCTTTTACAGGTATGAAGCAAAGCATGACAAACGTGTTCAGTTCCACGTTGGAAAATTCATTATATTGTTAAGTTTCTTCTTGAATTTGACTTTCAGGAGAGATAATTGTTTACTGAGTTAAATAAATCGTATCGCTAGCATGAATTAGTGTTGAATATGAGTTCTATTGCTTAGACTGGTTGAGATGACTGTAACAGACGTAGCTTATTTAGTTTCTAGAGTAATGCTTGTATTATTGTGGCTGTTGATTGGTTAATGTGCTGTCTGCTGCTGGTCTCTGTACCAGCTGCTGGTATCTGCTTACTGTTTGTGGTTTGTTAGTGACTTCATGATGGAGCTGATCATCAATATATACAATTCATCAATTTCCTAATTACATATAACTGTAGTTACTTTTAAATGCTCAGAGTTTATCCTCATTAGATTCCATGAGGGATACAAAATGATTAGAATTTTAAAGCAGGTTTCACACTGTAAACGGATGAGATAGAATGCTATTGATCCCTAACCCTACTGCATGGCTATACTAGATATAGTATAGAAGTCAACAGACATCCCCTCAAACACCCACCATGTCTTGGAGTCAGCGTTCCAGAGCAGCAGCGATGCTGTCATCTTGACTCAGTCAAATGTTCTACTTTGATTCAGCCCTAATGTCATTGGATCAGTGGACTGACACGTGGCGGTGTCTGTGCTTGCTTCAGTGCTCTATTAACAACTGCCCGTCTTGCTCCTCCAGAGAGTTCAAAGCCATCCAAGAGCTCGACTCCGGTTCTGTCCAAGCAGTCAGCCAGGTGGCAGGTCTCCAAGGAGCTCTACCAGACCGAGAGCAACTATGTGGACATTTTGAGCACCATCATACAGGTACTGTCTGTGTGTCT
Source organism: Leptoclinus maculatus (assembly GCA_032191485.1). NCBI lineage: Eukaryota > Metazoa > Chordata > Actinopteri > Perciformes > Stichaeidae > Leptoclinus > Leptoclinus maculatus. The sequence goes on from JAVDOI010000004.1 coordinate 113,012, forward strand.
ATGTGGACAATTAACCCTCACAGGTTGGCCAGCTGGCTGCCCTGACAACAGTTATTTAAGCTGTGTGTTTGTCTGTCTTATCAGTTGGTCCCAGCTGACCGCTGAGGGAGAAAATGACCTGCCTGACCATTTCTCTTTTCCTCTTTCTGCTTTTTCTTTTATCTTTCTTCGTCTTCCTCCATTTTGACGTCCTTTTCATTCACTCTTTCTCCTTTGCCTCAAGTTTTGCCTTGTAATCTGTCTTCTCTATTGTATACTCCTGGGTTTAACTGTTCTCTGTCCTCACAAAAAGCTTTGAACTAAAAATAGGAATAAAAGCTTCTCTTCTGTCATGAATCCTAAAAACGAACCCCAAGCATGCAGTCGTAGCTTCATTACTGTGCCATTGAACACAGTTGAATAATCACTGCACGCTCGTCATGAGGCGTAGTGCTGTTGATTACTTCAGTTAAAACAGAAGGCAAAATAAGCATGATGTAACCATCCTCCTAACATCACGATAAATCAGCTTATTTCATCCTGTTTCTAGCCGTTCTTCTATATTTGTGATATTATGGAGTCCTTATGATCAGTTATTTTACCACAAAAACTGAAGCAAATACGGAAGACCAAATGCTCTATACCAGGGGTCTTCAACGTTTTTCAGGCCAAGGACCCCCAAACTGATAGAGAGATGGAGCAGGGACCCCCGACTATATATTTATATTTATATATATATATATATATATATAAATATATATATATATTGTATAAAATGGTGTTTTATATTAAACTGGGCCTAGTGCCATGTATAAACATACCTCTTTATTGTGCATTCAATACTAAGTTATTCAAATACAGGTTCATATATTCATGTTTTTATTTTAAACATGAAGGTACAGTGAGTAGGGTGGCTGTGCCACTGCCATTTAGAAACACACCTTGTCAGCTGATACCAATATCAACATTGTCTGTCAATTGCATGATAATCATACAAGCTATTCAAATTGATGTTTTCATTTTAAACATAAATGTGGAAATGAAAAATGAGTGATGGCTTATTAGTGCCACTGCCATGCATAAACATACCTGTTATCTTACTATACTGAACTATTAAAATAATGGACACATTCATGTTTGAAAAAAAAAAAAGAATTTGTCTAATCATCCAAACATTTCGCGGACCCCCTGCAGTACCTCCACGGACCCCCTAGGGGTCGCGGACCCCCTGTTGAAGACCTCTGCTCTAAAGAGATGCATGACTACGTCTGTCTCTCTGGTGTCGTTACCCGTCTGTCTGTCTGGTGTCGTTACCCGTCTGTCTGTCTGGTGTCGTTACCCGTCTGTCTCTATGGTGTCGTTACCCGTCTGTCTCTATGGTGTCTTTACCGGTCTGTCTCTATGTTGTCTTTACCCGTCTGTCTCTCTGGTGTCGTTACCCGTCTGTCTCTGGTGTCGTTACCCGTCTGTCTCTATGGTGTCGTTACCCGTCTGTCTCTCTGGTGTCGTTACCCGTCTGTCTGTCTGGTGTCGTTACCCCTCTGTCTCTCTGGTGTCGTTACCCGTCTGTCTGTCTGGTGTCGTTACCCGTCTGTCTGTCTGGTGTCGTTACCCGTCTGTCTCTCTGGTGTCGTTATCCGTCTGTCTCTCTGGTGTCGTTACCCGTCTGTCTCTCTGGTGTCGTTACCCCTCTGTCTGTCTGGTGTCGTTACCCGTCTGTCTCTCTGGTGTCGTTACCCGTCTGTCTCTCTGGTGTCGTTACCCGTCTGTCTCTCTGGTGTCGTTACCCGTCTGTCTCTCTGGTGTCTTTACCGGTCTGTCTCTCTGGTGTCTTTACCGGTCTGTCTCTATGTTGTCTTTACCGGTCTGTCTCTATGGTGTCGTTACCCGTCTGTCTGTCTGGTGTCGTTACCCGTCTGTCTCTATGGTGTCGTTACCCGTCTGTCTCTCTGGTGTAGTTACCCGTCTGTCTCTCTGCTGTCGTTACCCGTCTGTCTCTCTGGTGTCGTTACCCGTCTGTCTCTCTGGTGTCGTTACCCGTCTGTCTCTCTGGTGTCGTTACCCGTCTGTCTCTCTGGTGTCGTTACCCGTCTGTCTCTCTGGTGTCGTTACCCGTCTGTCTCTCTGGTGTCGTTACCCGTCTGTCTCTCTGGTGTCGTTATCCGTCTGTCTCTCTGGTGTCGTTACCCGTCTGTCTCTATGGTGTCGTTACCCGTCTGTCTCTCTGGTGTCGTTACCCCTCTGTCTGTCTGGTGTCGTTACCCGTCTGTCTGTCTGGTGTCGTTACCCGTCTGTCTCTCTGGTGTCGTTACCCGTCTGTCTCTCTGGTGTCGTTACCCGTCTGTCTCTCTGGTGTCTTTACCGGTCTGTCTCTCTGGTGTCTTTACCGGTCTGTCTCTATGTTGTCTTTACCGGTCTGTCTCTATGGTCTCTCTGGTGTCGTTACCCCTCTGTCTGTCTGGTGTCGTTACCCGTCTGTCTGTCTGGTGTCGTTACCCGTCTGTCTCTCTGGTGTCGTTACCCGTCTGTCTCTCTGGTGTCGTTACCCGTCTGTCTCTCTGGTGTCTTTACCGGTCTGTCTCTCTGGTGTCTTTACCGGTCTGTCTCTATGTTGTCGTTACCCGTCTGTCTGTCTGGTGTCGTTACCCGTCTGTCTGTCTGGTGTCGTTACCCGTCTGTCTGTCTGGTGTCGTTACCCGTCTGTCTCTATGGTGTCGTTACCCGTCTGTCTCTCTGGTGTAGTTACCCGTCTGTCTCTCTGCTGTCGTTACCCGTCTGTCTCTCTGGTGTCGTTACCCGTCTGTCTCTCTGGTGTCGTTACCCGTCTGTCTCTCTGGTGTCGTTACCCGTCTGTCTCTCTGGTGTCGTTACCCGTCTGTCTCTCTGGTGTCGTTACCCGTCTGTCTCTCTGGTGTCGTTATCCGTCTGTCTCTCTGGTGTCGTTACCCGTCTGTCTCTATGGTGTCGTTACCCGTCTGTCTCTCTGGTGTCGTTACCCGTCTGTCTCTCTGGTGTCGTTACCCGTCTGTCTCTCTGGTGTCGTTACCCGTCTGTCTCTATGGTGTTGTTACCCCTCTGTCTGTCTGGTGTCGTTACCCGTCTGTCTCTCTGGTGTCGTTACCCGTCTGTCTCTATGGTGTTGTTACCCCTCTGTCTGTCTGGTGTCGTTACCCGTCTGTCTCTATGGTGTCGTTACCCGTCTGTCTCTCTGGTGTCGTTACCCCTCTGTCTGTCTGGTGTCGTTACCCGTCTGTCTCTCTGGTGTCGTTACCCCTCTGTCTGTCTGGTGTCGTTACCCGTCTGTCTCTCTGGTGTCGTTACCCCTCTGTCTGTCTGGTGTCGTTACCCGTCTGTCTCTCTGGTGTCGTTACCCGCCTGTCTCTCTGGTGTCGTTACCCGCCTGTCTCTCTGACGTCGTTACCCGCCTGTCTCTCTGGCGTCGTTACCCGCCTGTCTCTCTGGCGTCGTTACCCGCCTGTCTCTCTGGCGTCGTTACCCGCCTGTCTCTCTGGTGTCGTTACCCGTCTGTCTCTCTGGTGTAGTTACCCGTCTGTCTCTCTGGTGTCGTTACCCGTCTGTCTCTCTGGTGTCGTTACCCGTCTGTCTCTCTGGTGTCGTTACCCGTCTGTCTCTCTGGTGTCGTTACCCGTCTGTCTCTCTGGTGTCGTTACCCGTCTGTCTCTCTGGTGTCGTTACCCGTCTGTCTCTCTGGTGTCGTTACCCGTCTCTCTCTCTGGTGTCGTTACCCGTCTGTCTCTCTGGTGTCGTTACCCGTCTGTCTCTCTGGTGTCGTTACCCGTCTGTCTCTCTGGTGTCGTTACCCGTCTGTCTCTCTGGTGTCGTTACCCGTCTGTCTCTCTGGTGTCGTTACCCGTCTGTCTCTCTGGTGTCGTTACCCGTCTGTCTCTCTGGTGTCGTTACCCGTCTGTCTCTCTGGTGTCGTTACCCGTCTGTCTCTCTGGTGTCGTTACCCGTCTCTCTCTCTGGTGTCGTTACCCGTCTGTCTCTCTGGTGTCGTTACCCGTCTGTCTCTATGGTGTCGTTACCCGTCTCTCTCTATGGTGTCGTTACCCGTCTGTCTCTCTGGTGTCGTTACCCGTCTGTCTCTCTGGTGTCGTTACCCGTCTCTCTCTCTGGTGTCGTTACCCGTCTGTCTCTCTGGTGTCGTTACCCGTCTGTCTCTCTGGTGTCGTTACCCGTCTCTCTCTCTGGTGTCGTTACCCGTCTGTCTCTCTGGTGTCGTTACCCGTCTGTCTCTCTGGTGTCGTTACCCGTCTGTCTCTATGGTGTCGTTACCCGTCTCTCTCTATGGTGTCGTTACCCGTCTGTCTCTCTGGTGTCGTTACCCGTCTCTCTCTCTGGTGTCGTTACCCGTCTCTCTCTCTGGTGTCGTTACCCGTCTGTCTCTCTGGTGTCGTTACCCGTCTGTCTCTATGGTGTCGTTACCCGTCTCTCTCTATGGTGTCGTTACCCGTCTTGCACTACATCTCCACCAAATCCATCACCCCCACCATCCACTCCACCATCACCAACTGCCTCACAGATATAAAAACCTGGATGCAAGCCAACTTCTTCAAATCTGAAGTCCTCATCATCTGCCCCAAATCACTAAACAAATCCCACCACAACTTCTCCCTCTGCATCGATGGCACCACTGTTCCTGCCTCCACACATGTCCGTAACCTTGGAATCATTTTTGATCAAACTCTCTCCTATGAACGCCACGTCAATCACATCACAAAAAACGCCTTCTTTCATCTCAAAAACATCGCCCGTCTCCGCCCCTCCCTCTCCTGCTCAGCCGCTGAAACACTCACCCACGCCTTCGTCACCTCTCGACTGCAACAGCATCCTGTACGGCTCACCCACCAAAATCATCAATAAACTACAATACATCCAGAACTCTGCTGCCCGTCTGCTCTCCCACTCCACCAGAGATCACATCACCCCAGTCCTTTAAAACCTCCACTGGCTCCCCATACAGCAAAGAATCCAGTTCAAGATTCACCACAACACACACAAAGCCCTTCACAACCTCGCCCCTTCATACCTTTCAGACCTCCTGCATCGACACGCTCCCAACCGCAACCTCAGATCCGCCGACGCCAACCTCCTTACCCCCCCTACTCTGTCCAAGCATCGGACCTGGGGGGACAGGGCCGTCTCTATTGCTGCCCCCTCCCTCTGGAACTCCCTCCCCCAGCACCTCAGACATTCTCCGTCACTCGCCACTTTCAAAACTGCACTTAAAACTCACCTATTCACATCTGCTTTTAACCTGTGAAGCTGGTTATGTTTGTTTTTGTGCTGTTCCTTACTGTTATGTAATGTAAAGTGCATTTGAGTACCTTTTTAAAGAGCTATACAACTAAAATGTATTCTTATTATCAACTGAAGGAATCAACGCATAAGGCTAGTATGTCTTGTAAAAACACTGTATAGCATCATTAATATGTTCTTTAGGGACAGGGAAAATACACATCTTACTTATCTACACACTGATTATTGCTCATTGATGTAATGCCTTTTATGCAATTTTGTGGAACATTTTAATGTTTCTTTTTTCTTTTTTTTAAGCTTTTCAAGCTTCCATTGGAGAAAGAAGAGCAGGTGGGTGGACCCATCCTGGCTCAAGAAGAAATGAAGACAATATTTGGCAGCATCCCAGAAATCTACGATGTTCACACTAGAATAAAGGTAGAGTCCTCAGCTGTTTCCATCCAAGCCTAGTTTGACCAAAGGACTGTGGTGGTGTGGTCTTTGAGGAGGCATTGTCCACCTGTTCTTTTCTGTGTGTGATGGTTGCTTTGTTCTTCAGGGTCACCTTGAGGAGCTGCTGACGGACTGGTCAGAGGACAGGAGTGTAGGAGATATCATTCTCAAATATGTGAGTACAGACAAATCTCTCCTCCTGTGACAGACACATGTTGTCCCTTGCATATTTGCATGTTTATAGAACAAAGTACTAAAGATGACCTGATTGCAATTTGCTAGACTGATCCGGATTTTTTAAAACACCTATTCCATTTTTGATTCTTTCTGAGAACTATAAGTGACATATTTGTAACTTTTCTTTCATGGAAAATTTAAATTCAATTGTAGGTTCATAATTAAACATTGACTATTAAATAAATCCATTTTTCTTTACAAGTTACTAGACCTTGTGATGAAAACCTTGGTTTTAGGGTTGTTCCTCCACCGCTTATGTATGACTTGCAGGTGTTACAAAATTCCAGGTTTATGTCTTCCTCACTCACGCTGAAGAACTTCCACAGCAATGACACGTGTGTGTAGCTCTGCTATGTGTGTGTGGGTCGTTCTGACCTGTCCTCCTCTTCTCTCTCTCCAGTCTAAAGAGCTGGTGAAGGCCTACCCACCCTTCGTCAACTTCTTTGAAATGAACAAGGAGACAATTGTTCGTTGTGAGAAACAAAAGCCACGCTTCCATGCTTTTCTCAAGGTATGTCCTTTGTACTGGCACCGTGTTTGTTTCCATGGCCGCTGGATGGCACGTAAAGGTGGATTTAACAGGAAAACAGGAAAACCAAATGTATAAGACACTGCTTCATAGAAACAAAGATTATTATTAGAAAATATCGAGCATTGTGCTTTCTCTTCTCACACACGGCATTATCTTTTAATACAAATCTAACTAATCTGATCTAATCTGACTGTCAAATCAAATAAAGAAAAGACAATTGCAATTTACAATATTCATGGTCAGTTTTTGCACATTTCACTGGAGGGATTATACATCATAAATACCATAATAATAAATAACTGTTCTTTTTTCCTTTATAGTAAAATAAGGGCTGCGTTTAACAGAGCTTTTGAAAAATGTCCATCTTATAATGAAGTGTTTAATTTTAGAAAAAATAAATATGAAAAGTTATGCTTGAGTTTACCTTTTTTATACTTTTGTTAGCTCGAAATCAGTCTGAACTGATTAAATGTATTATTTATAATACCTCTAGTTCAATGTGAAATCCTGGCAGGACGAGCTCGAGCTCACTCCTGTCACTGAACAAGAGACGGTGGTGGAGTGGGATCGAAGAGAAAAGAAGCTGTTGAGATGTGAAGGGAGTTAACAAAAAGATGAAGCGCTTCACTTTAAGATGCCTATTCGTTTTAGTTATGTATTTTATTTTTGAATGAAGTACTCATTTTATTATTGGATGATTTATTATTCATAATCCCTCCAGTTCAATAAATATTGTAGAAATCCGATTAAATTGTTCTTAATTTAATTTCTCTAACTGGATTTAACTGAATAGCCCTGCTCTATGTGAATCATTATCTTGGTTCTACAGGCACCACAGGGTAACAGATTTCTTGAATGTTAAGTGAATGAGAAACCGGGTTACCTTAATCTGGATAGGGTATTAGAGAACCCTCTCTGGCTCAGTGGGTAGGTCCTCCTCACACCACCAGGTGTTCGATCTGTCGTCATGTTCACGTGTCCTTTAGCGACACACTGAGCCCCAAGTGGCTCCCGGGGGATTCACAGCATCCCTAATGTGAGGATGGGTTAAATGCAGAGGTCAAATGTCATGTGACCATAGAAATGAAGTTTCTCAGCATATGATCTATCCATATCTTTGGCTACAGCTGCCGTCCAGCTGAGAGCACACAGACCTGCCGTCAAGTAGAATTCACCTTAAGTAGAGACTTACGCAGCAACATTTGACATTTCAATCAGTGAAAGCGACGGTAGTAGCACTGTTATTAATTCTTAATTTCTTTATTAAAATAAAGAAAGGACTTGGGCCGTGGCACTGTGACAGCAGAGCGGTGCGATGGAAGGAGAGATCATTACACAGAGCAATAAATCCTCCTATTTAGAACGCTGCCACTCAATCCACACTAAGAAGGGTTCACAAGTCTAAAGATGTGGATTTCAACCACAGTATTTGACAGTTGGACACTTTTGTGATGGAGAAACTGAAGCAGTATTTGGTATCACTACTACAGTTCAAATATGTTTGTAATGTATAAAATGAAGGTTGCTGTCCTGCTGCAGATTCACAGTAATACATGTAGGGCTGCAACAACGAATCGATAAAATCGATAAAATTCGATTATTAAAAGAGTTGGCAACGAATTTCATTATCGATTCGTTGTGTCGCGCGATTATTACGCCACTCAATAAGTCGCGGAGATGTTTGAGTATAAAAAAAAAAGTTGAGTTGAGCGCGGAGCAGAGCGGAGGTAGAGGAAAGACCACCGGAGACCCGTAACGATGTTTGACGGTGCGCGATCCGTAGGCGGGGCATATCCGGCGTGCATGGCCGAACCGAGTGCGACAGATCAGCCGCCCCGGAGTCGACTGTTATCAGGGACGTAACGTCCCTCCAGTAGCTCTTCTGGTGCCGGTGTTTACTCGTTATCCAGTTTGACAAGCATGACAAGTTAGCGTTAGCTCGTTAATAACAGTAGTAAAGCAGGACTAAAGACACGTTTTTATTCACTCGCCTTTTTTGGCCCATTCATTTTTCAATCTGTTGTCATGTATATATATTCTGTGCTTTGTCCCATATCGGTTATTGTTGACAAATATATGTGTGTGTGTTGTACTTTTTAATTTTTTTTACAGCACTTGGTCATCTTAAACTGTGTTTAAATGTGGTGTATAAATTAACTTAACTTGCACTTACTACAATGATGGTAATAATTTAATGAATAAGCTTCAAGTGAACTTGAGTGCGTGTGTGCATCTGTGAGTGTAGTGTAGAGAACAAGTTCTGACGTTCAAACAAATCCTGTTAAGTTTTCTGATTTGTATTTTTCTTTATTTTTTATAAATGATTTATTGTTCTGACAGCTCAGGTCCCTTTAAACAAAAAAATACATATTTTTGTGCACTTTATTTAAAAAAAACCCGAAAGCATAAAGCATACTGTTTTTGAATAAAGGGTTGGAAATTAATGCTTTTTTTTTTTTTATCCGATTCATCGATTAATCGTAAAAATAATCGACAGATTAATCGATTATTAAAATAATCGTTAGTTGCAGCCCTAAATACATGTATCATGAATCATACACAGCCTTTTATCTGTGTGTTGTCACAGATTTAAAAGTGCACAAAGTAGTGACACGTTCTGTTTTTAAAAACATACCGTCTGATATCCGCAAAAAAGGCCCGTTGAACAGATGGACTTGAGCGAATCCACCTTCATTTTGTTGGTAGTTGACATGCAGTGCAAACTTTTGTGTCCAAATCAGTGTGTGGGTTTGTGTTAGCGACACGCTAACACAAACGCACACACTGTCACACACTAATGCTTGCATTCTACAGATCAACCAGGCTAAGCCAGAGTGTGGCAGGCAGACACTGGTGGAGCTGCTCATCAGACCTGTACAGAGACTGCCCAGTATGGCCCTTCTCCTGAACGGTATCCCCACACACACACAGACACACACACACACACACACACACCTGTGTTATAAAAAAACGTATGCTAATTACGTGGTTGATTGTCTTTGGCTCCTTATCGTTCCCCTTTCACACCTGTCTCCTTCCTCTATTATCTCCTGATGCCGTCTGTGACGTCTCCTTCCTCTATTATCTCCTGATGCCGTCTGTGACGTCTCCTTCCTCTATTATCTCCTGATGCCGTCTGTGACGTCTCCTTCCTCTATTATCTCCTGATGCCGTCTGTGACGTCTCCTTCCTCTATTATCTCCTGATGCCGTCTGTGACGTCTCCTTCCTCTATTATCTCCTGATGCCGTCTGTGACGTCTCCTTCCTCTATTATCTCCTGATACCGTCTGTAACGTCTCCTTCCTCTATTATCTCCTGATACCGTCTGTAATGTCTCCTTCCTCTATTATCTCCTGATACCGTCTGTAACGTCTCCTTCCTCTGTTATCTGCTGATACCGTCTGTAACGTCTCCTTCCTCTATTATCTCCTGATACCGTCTGTAATGTCTCCTTCCTCTATTATCTCCTGATACCGTCTGTAACGTCTCCTTCCTCTATTATCTCCTGATACCGTCTGTAACGTCTCCTTCCTCTGTTATCTGCTGATACCGTCTGTAATGTCTCCTTCCTCTATTATCTCCTGATACCGTCTGTAACGTCTCCTTCCTCTATTATCTCCTGATACCGTCTGTAATGTCTCCTTCCTCTATTATCTCCTGATACCGTCTGTAATGTCTCCTTCCTCTATTATCTCCTGATACCGTCTGTAACGTCTCCTTCCTCTGTTATCTGCTGATACCGTCTGTAATGTCTCCTTCCTCTATTATCTCCTGATACCGTCTGTAACGTCTCCTTCCTCTATTATCTCCTGATACCGTCTGTAACGTCTCCTTCCTCTGTTATCTGCTGATACCGTCTGTAATGTCTCCTTCCTCTACTATCTCCTGATACCGTCTGTAACGTCTCCTTCCTCTATTATCTCCTGATACCGTCTGTAATGTCTCCTTCCTCTATTATCTCCTGATACCGTCTGTAATGTCTCCTTCCTCTATTATCTCCTGATACCGTCTGTAACGTCTCCTTCCTCTGTTATCTGCTGATACCGTCTGTAATGTCTCCTTCCTCTACTATCTCCTGATACCGTCTGTAACGTCTCCTTCCTCTATTATCTCCTGATACCGTCTGTAATGTCTCCTTCCTCTACTATCTCCTGATACCGTCTGTAATGTCTCCTTCCTCTATTATCTCCTGATACCGTCTGTAACGTCTCCTTCCTCTGTTATCTGCTGATACCGTCTGTAATGTCTCCTTCCTCTATTATCTCCTGATACCGTCTGTAACGTCTCCTTCCTCTATTATCTCCTGATACCGTCTGTAATGTCTCCTTCCTCTATTATCTCCTGATACCGTCTATAACGTCTCCTTCCTCTATTATCTCCTGATACCGTCTGTAACGTCTCCTTCCTCTATTATCTCCTGATACCGTCTGTAATGTCTCCTTCCTCTATTATCTCCTGATACCGTCTGTAATGTCTCCTTCCTCTACTATCTCCTGATACCGTCTATAACGTCTCCTTCCTCTATTATCTCCTGATACCGTCTGTAATGTCTCCTTCCTCTACTATCTCCTGATACCGTCTGTAATGTCTCCTTCCTCTACTATCTCCTGATACCGTCTATAACGTCTCCTTCCTCTATTATCTCCTGATACCGTCTGTAACGTCTCCTTCCTCTATTATCTCCTGATACCGTCTGTAACGTCTCCTTCCTCTACTATCTCCTGATACCGTCTATAACGTCTCCTTCCTCTATTATCTCCTGATACCGTCTATAACGTCTCCTTCCTCTATTATCTCCTGATACCGTCTGTAATGTCTCCTTCCTCTACTATCTCCTGATACCGTCTATAACGTCTCCTTCCTCTATTATCTCCTGATACCGTCTGTAACGTCTCCTTCCTCTACTATCTCCTGATACCGTCTGTAACGTCTCCTTCCTCTACTATCTCCTGATACCGTCTATAACGTCTCCTTCCTCTATTATCTCCTGATACCGTCTATAACGTCTCCTTCCTCTACTATCTCCTGATACCGTCTGTAATGTCTCCTTCCTCTACTATCTCCTGATACCGTCTATAACGTCTCCTTCCTCTATTATCTCCTGATACCGTCTGTAACGTCTCCTTCCTCTACTATCTCCTGATACCGTCTGTAACGTCTCCTTCCTCTATTATCTCCTGATACCGTCTGTAATGTCTCCTTCCTCTATTATCTCCTGATACCGTCTGTAATGTCTCCTTCCTCTATTATCTCCTGATACCGTCTATAACGTCTCCTTCCTCTATTATCTCCTGATACCGTCTATAACGTCTCCTTCCTCTATTATCTCCTGATACCGTCTGTAATGTCTCCTTTCTCCACATGATTTTCATCTCATCCTGTCCGTCTACTTTTTACCAAACTTTCCTTTTCTTCCACCGTTTCATCAGACATAAAGAAGCATACGTCGGATGACAACCCAGACAAGATAACGCTGGAGAAAGCAATCGAGTCTCTGAAAGAAGTCATGACGTGAGTCGGCGTGACCTCGCCCTTTTCTTTTGTGATGATGTTTGATTTCCAACACCTCATGTGAACTCTGTCCACTCGAGCCTGATGTGGCTTCAACGTGTAATAACTGACCGTTGTTAAGCCCAGATTTAACCAGAAACAAGTGACTTTGATGGAAGATTTATAATGACACACCTAACTGCCTGGTATTTCAGTGCAAAAATGTCCAATTATATTCTATAATGAAATAGTTCATTTTACTACAGTAAATGATTGTACCACTTAAATGACTTCAATTTGCCAATATGAATGCATGGTTCCCTGTATATCAGGTAGGGGATACCTGCTACTCTACTTTGCATGAACTCTATAAATATATCCTGCGTAGAGAACTTCAAGCCCCCCCCTCCAGCTCCCGACAGAACTCTGTCTCCATGGAACACACTATTTTCTAACAAGCATCAGTTGGTGGATTTGTGTAATGATGTAATGTCAGCGGCGATGTGGTGGTGCTGCTTCCATCACGCAATATCAATCATAAACATGAACCTGCCGTTCCATGTTTTAGTATAGTTTTGAATCACCAGCTGGCGTTTATGATCATGTTTGCCTGAAGGCCACCTTACGCCTGTTGAAGGCACGGTGCACATGCATCTGTTCATAGGATCAATATGGTTCCACCTCATTTAGAACCCTGTATGTTTGAGCAGTCAGTCATTGATGAACATCACACAGCTACTGATACAAGACTGGATTAATGCATTTAGTGTCGCATGTTGAGCTCAATCAGACAGAACCCGACGCCATTCAACTTGTGATGAGCGTGGTCACTAGATGATGCTTTAAACAATAGCCTCACCTTTTAAATATGTTGTCTCTGCTGAATCAGTGCCTCTATTGTCTTTGAAGCTTCATTTATTTCATTGAGATGTGATTGATTTTTCATTCATTATTGAGGGGTCCTCTATAACACCCCAAAATGCTTATCCAAAGTCGTTTTGTTCCAACCGTGAGCCACCAACCACCAACAGGCGGTGACATAGTTGGATTTATTCAAACTTTAACAACAGTGTCATGTGTTTTCATTGGTAAATGAATGTCAGTAGAGAAAAACTACCAGTTTTCTTTTTTTATTACGGTGACTAGAGACTCGTACTAATAACCAGAAGTAGAGCTGCGTCTAATGATTCTTTTCGACTATGTTTAATTAAACATCCGTGGTGAATTTTGAGCCATCAAAATTGTGGTTTTTCTGTTGGTCAACTAATAAATTTCTTGGTTCATAGTTTCAGTACCAGATGAGATGAAAAATAACATCCTTTGCTTCTCCTTTGCTCCCACTAGTCACATCAATGAGGACAAGAGGAGGACTGAAGGCCAGAAGCAGATCTTTGATGTCGTTTATGAAGTGGTTGACTGTCCTGTAAGTTTGAGGATTGCTGTAGTAAGATGTGCAAGTGTATTCCACATGCTCAGACAGTGACACTATGATGTCAGCCATTCATCAATGAACTTGTTGATTTGGTTTCTCATACAATATGGATGTGTGAGCATTAGAGAAGAGTGAAATATTTCTACTGTTTTGGATATTTAATAATCTAATAATGATGATGATGATATGTAGAAATGATTTATATTTAATTTAATTTAGGACCATAGCTTTGGCCCCATGTGAAAACCAACTCTTTTCTCCACAACCTTCCCGTCTACCTTTATCCATCTCCTCCCATGTGTGCCTCTTTGTCTTCAGTCTTGGTCAGTTTACAAGGTTTCTAGGTTCATTTATTGTCAATTGTACCTAATTGTATTAATTGTATCGGGTTGCACAACGAAGCGACAATGTAGTCCCTGTATGCTAATGAGAAAACCAACATCCTGATGGAGTCTCAGCCTGAGGAGAGAAGCTGCTGTGTAGTCTGCTGCTATCCTCTGTGGATCTGTTGGCTCTGTGTGCACACTGGTGAGGGTCCAGGCTGGCTGGGACGTTGTTTTTGAAGAACCAGTTTCTCACAGCACTTCATCCGGATGGGGGTGTGTGCCACAGGGCGGTCCTTCAGATGAGACACTCTCCTGTGACAGTAAAGATGTCAATGATGACATCAGTTAGCTGGTGGGTACATGTTCTGTTATCAGGCCCAGCAGCTTTACTCATATTCACTCTCTTCAGGATTCTTCTCACATCTGTTGTGTGTACTGACGGTGGCCGGTCCATTGGAGGCGGGCCAGACGCTAGCTGACTGCCGAAAGGCGTCTTTTTTTGTCTCCGTAAAGGACCCTCACCTCTCTATCATCCAGGCTTACTGGTTGGGGAATGATTTTATTGTCTTTGTGATCACCACATCAACACATCTGCTGATGTATGATGTCACTGGTGTGTATTCCTCAGGATGGTTATGGTTCTCCTTGGTGATGGCATGTCTGTGCACTCAGAACAGTCCAGTTAAGCTGCTGTAGCTTCATCTGTTGACACTGGAACAATTTTTCTAAAGGCTTGGCCTGTTTAATCAGCTGGGATTACGTTGGCCACAAAAGACATGTGATGTGTTTGTGTAAACGTGGTCCAGTGTATTGTTTCCTCTGGCGGACATGTGGACCTGCTGATGGAATTCAGATGAAACATATCTGAGGGCTCCTGCTACAGTAAAAATACCACCCGGTTGTTTTGTCATGTTTGTGCTGATGACCTCACACAGTTTATGTAGTGCAACAGCTTCATCAGGGATGTTATGATGGAGCTGTAAAGACGAGCAGCAGTAGCACAACCTTATTTCATCCATTTCATTGTCCTGCATCTTGACTGCATTAGCCAGGAGCAGGCTGGGTTAGCTTAGCTCCTGCCTCTCTTCCTGCGTTTGGTGTGGCTGGGTGGGTGGAAGATGTTTTGGCGGTAATTGTCTCAAGGTCTCCTGCCCTTAATCCAGTCCTTGCGCTTCCTTTTCCCATGTTGATTAGTGTATTTCAGTCATAGATGTAGCAACGTTTATGGGAGCTACTGGCTGCTCAACGTCTCTTTCTTTTATCTTATATAACCTCATCTCTGTTATTCTTCAAACATCCCGTTTACGTTCTGTGCTTCGTCTTCTCTGCAGGCCAACTTGCTGTCGTCCCATCGCACTCTGGTTCACCGGGT
Organism: Leptoclinus maculatus; assembly: GCA_032191485.1. Taxonomy (NCBI): domain Eukaryota; kingdom Metazoa; phylum Chordata; class Actinopteri; order Perciformes; family Stichaeidae; genus Leptoclinus; species Leptoclinus maculatus. Next base: position 128,093 of record JAVDOI010000004.1, read on the forward strand.
AGAAACCATCGCCCTGGGAGAGCAGCCTTGTGACCGTGGAGAACATGTCACACTCTTCCTCTTCAACGACTGCCTTGAGGTGAGAATACACACAAACACCAATAAATGTTTCACAACCTCACTCAGAAGACGTTCACACCTAGTTGACCTGTTTTACCAAAGGTCAGGGCTGGAGGGAACACTTCAGATCAGACCTGGACTATCTTCAACTCTTCAAGTCTATTAACTCCGTACTGCCTTTAACTGTAATCGTAAAATCTAAATGTTAACGCTTTCCTTTTTAAAGGCCGAAGTCACACCAACGTTTAAAATGGTCATTCATTTCAAACCAATCAATTATTTCACGCTTATCCACAATTCACTTTAATTAACAGAGTAACTTAACTCTAAATCCACCTTTTAGAAATAGTAAATGACATGTACTGTCACGTTTATTACACTATCTTTAAGAAGTGTAATTGAAAGGAGTAGTTCTCAGTGTAAGTGTACACCCTCCCCACCATCAATTCATATCCAGTATTCTGCTGCATCCTGGATTGTTGGATGCTGAGAGATCATTGAAAGTCATTTTAACAACAGATTGTGTGTTTTTATTAAAACAACATGAAAGACACAAAGGGGCAGTTATAAATGTGATAAAAATTTAATAATTTAGTAAATGTAGTTACAATGAGTAGAGAGTGCTTTCTATTTTCACCACTTTCAACTCTGATACCATTTAACCAGTGATGTACCCATAAACACCTTTTCTGTGTACCGTGTTCGTTAAGCGAGACACAGCATGGCTCTCAGCATGTTCTTAAACACATGCTGAGATTCATGTGCACACGCAGCGTTGAATACAAAAAGGGCCTGAAAAGGTGATCAATCCCTGTGTGCAGTCTATCCTGGCTGACACAATCAGTTAATTAGCAAAGAAGCCGCGCACGAAGTGTGTGTGTGTGTGTGTGTGTGTGTGTTAGAGTGGGTGGCCTCACTCCTCTCCATCTCACATCATTGATTACTCTTGCGTTCATATAACCACTGTCCCCCTCTTCACTCACACTGACCTACGGTGTAGTGCCCTATTTCATCTTCTCCCCTATCTATCTCTCTCTCTCTCTCTCTCTCTCCCCCTACCTCCTCCTCTCTCTCAGCATCTAATTAATGTGGCATTAATGAGTTACATCGTTTACCTCTATGAAGGCCTCATTGATTTATTGGCAAGTAACCGATAGCGGCTTCACCCACACACTGCAAAATGCACCCACACTCAATTCTTAATCGCAACCACACACACACAAGTTGCCTTTCTCCCCATTCCCCTCCAAAGTGGCTGTCTATTTTGTGCATCTGTCTGGTGTGTGTGTGTCTCTGCAGATCGCGAGGAAGCGACACAAGGTGATCAATACATTTAAGAGTCCGCTGGGACAGACGAGACCACCCCCCCCGCTCAAACACATCGCACTGATGCCGCTGTCCCAGATCCGCAGAGTGCTGGACCTGCAGGACACAGAAGGTAACACAGCGACAGCATGCACACACTGTAAACTAATGAGGCTACTGCTTATCACTTTAACTGCATGCCATTTGAGGGTGTTTTATGGCCCCCTCACAATCTGCACTCCCTTGTGTTTAACCACTCAAATCAGTGTCTTTTGGAGTGTCCCTATTATTATAGTGCAATGCTTAAAAGAATCACGAACCAACTCCAACATCTCGGCTCAATTTGTTCAAACATTGCAGAAGCTATTTCACAATACGTTCGTTCAAGAATGCTCCGCGCTCTGAGATCGGAGTCAGCTCATTTATGCAATTTCTTCATTTAAGAATGTGAACTTGTAGCTGGTCTTCATCTCTTCTAACTCACCAACAGGAGAAAACAAACTGCTCTTTGTTTTACCTTTGTTACTTGTCTCTTTAATATGAAATGTCGTTAACCTTTTGCTGTTCTGTGTTTGAGTCTGTTATTTGTACTTTTATTCTGCCTCTGAAAAGACATTTTGAATCTCAAGGGACAATACTGATATGTCAAGCTTCAGTTAGGAAAACAAATACAATCACCTAATGCAATAGGAATATTCCATCCGATGTTGCAGAAAATATGATCTGTGGGCTATAAACAAGCTACACCAGGGTCACATGAGCGTGAGTACACAACATGGCTGTAGAGGCGTGACGACGTCTCATTTAGACCTGTTTGAAGACACGTGAAAGAGTTCTTTACTTGTCCATTTAGAACGTTACAATCTCTTCAGCTTGTGTTAACCACAGACTTTATGTATCTGCACCAAATTGGAAAGAATACGGACAGGGCAGGTTTTTTTCTGGATAGGAATGTTTTGTACATTTTAAAGTTAAATACATGCATCTGTTGCACTTAGGAGCACCATTTAGAGGCTAGATCTATAAACAATTTTGTGCCCAAGTAAAAAATGTAATCATAAAGTCATTGGTTGTATGGGAGCACATGGAGCTGCCGCTGTAAAAAACGTCAATTCTGACTCTGTTGCGGGTCTACCGAGGCTGTCGGTAGGTAATTGGAAATACTGGGTTATTTATGGAAATGAGAACCGTTGGAGTTTACTTTTGAGGCCTGACATGTTTGAGTTCAACGCACATTGCAATGTCAATGCTGAAACAATATATTGTGCAGCCCTAACAGAAGGTAAACCATATTTAATGTTCAAATGGGAACCTGATGATTGATTTAAGAGACTTCAAAATTCTGAAATCAATGGCTGCTCACAGGAAATCTAAAAAATAAGAACTGAATGCTTAAGACTGTTGTCGGTTGTCACATAAGGTGTACACAGATTAAGGTATTTTAAGTGTTCATTATAATCACATTATTGACATACACATATATGGTTTGATTAATTGTGCTTTTGACGGCAACAGAATTGGAAGTGGCAACGTTCTGTTGGATTCCCATTTCATACTCATTCATTCACATCATGAAGTGTTGCTCCACATGATGGACATGATGACTCGTCACAATGAGGAGTGAACAACTGAGCTGGCTCCAAAGTCACGCCCTCGTTCACTCATTCACTTTAGCCGATAAAGACACTCGGTACCGATGGTGAGAACGATGTGACACGTTACAGTTAAATATTGTTAGCAGAACACTTTGCGGGCACGTAATGCAGCATACATTTAGACATTAGAGTGAACAGTGAACAGTGATTTCAGACATTGAAGAATGAAATACTCTTTTCTGTCTGGAACGAAATGTTAAGTCCACACATATCTCATTCCCACAACCCCATTAGGTTCATATCAAAAGTGTTATTAAAGATGCTCAATATGAACTGAGCATAATTACTGCCTCCACACAGCTCAACATGGAGACTGCTGAGCAGGCGGCTAGCGGCTAATGATGCTAACATTGTTTACCTGGGGGGAACCAGAATGTGGGTGCTAAGCTTCCGGCGTTATCAGCAGTATGAGAGCAGAGCAACGAGCATGAGCTAGCCAGTGGCTCACGCTCACTCAAAGGCCCGCTTACAACAATGACACAGAGGGGCAGTGACTTTATTCTCTGCTCAGGTTACTGCTACACTATATCTTCATGGTTCATTATACACGTAATGCTTCCTGCTCTCCAATGTGAGGCAGAGATGACACCATACTCACTGATTCCATCTCTCTCAGCAGTGTTGGATATCATTAACCCTTTATCTCCAGGATCCCACATAGTATGACACGCTGACAAGTGAAGGGGATCCAATTGTTTCTTACATAATGTGTCACTTCCTTTATTCTGTCTGCTCCTGTAGTTTCATGTGAGAACACAATGTTCTCTGACAAATGCTATCTTTACACAGGGAACAGTGATGATTGATGTTCATGCAGTTTGGATGTAGCACTGAATTTGTCTTGCATGTTGTTTCTTTCTTCCACCACTTCTGTCTGCTCTTATCTTTCCATCTGTTTCTCTTCCTTTTCTCCCCGTCCAACACTCTTCCTCCATCATGCTCATCCTTTTCTGTCACATTCTCCTCATTTCAATCTCTTCACTGGACAATTTTCTTCCTCCTTTCATTTTGTCACTGTTCATTATTGTCTCTCTCTCTCCATCACTGTCTGTCCTTCTCTCGCTCTCTCACTGCCTCCCTTCAGAGTGTGTGAATGCATTCGCCTTGGTGGTTCGCCCTCCAACTGAACAGGAGAACTTGTTGTTCAGCTTCCAACTGGCCGGGGAAGAAACGGTTAAAAGCGCCTGGCTGCGAACTCTGTGCCGCCATGTTGCCAACACCATCTGCAAGGCTGATGCGGTGAGAAGCTGCACACACAGACACACAAAGAGAAGATAATGGCTTGTTTCACAGAGTGGCAGGCAGGGAAGGAAGCTGTGATAGCTCTGTACTCTTCAACAGCAGTTTAATGTGAAGAGCCTTTTCCTCTCAAAACACACATTGGTCCAGTCTAAAAGCCCTTCCACACCTACCTCAGCCCTGAACTTCAGACCACGGTTCAGTTTGTTTCTGGACCAGAACCAGATCAAACAGAATGAGGAGCACATGCGTAGAGGAGGAGACCGAATGTTTAATTGACTCTACAAAGAGTCAGTTGAAAAGAACTCACCAACATTTTTAATTGTAATAATTATTAATAAGAGAAATCACTGTACACACTGCACTGCTACGTTCACAGCCGTAACGTTACTGCTGACTCATCGTCACACACGGCACTTATTTCTTTCTTTATTGGTTTGTTTGATACGGGACAGTGCACATTAATAAAAGCTTTGCTGTAAATGCACCAGAGTTGGCCAAGAGGCTATCTTTCATCTGTAGTCCCAAGAGGAAGATGTTACAAAGATTACAACATTATGCTGCATTATTAGACACTAAAAACATCCATGTCAGAGGCACACAACATAAAAGCATGCAGAGTATGAGAAATGCATCAATCAGTCAGACACAGCTGAACAATAAGACATGCAGGTAGGTGAGGGTCGACACTCATACAGGAAGAGTGCGTTTCTTGGGGACTATTTTCAGCTGTGAATTAATACACATCTGGTGCTCTAGCGAGTAATTCCAAAAGCAATTGATGAATTGGATTGAAATTCATTTTGAAATAATCTATTGTGTAATGAAGAGTGCAGCAGTGTGGCTCATTGATGTGTTCTTCATAGCATTGAACAACATGGAACAGAGGAATACAGACACTTCTTCTTAGTTCTACCAGTTCCTAGTTGGTTTTATTCTCTTCATGATGAAGACAAACAGAACATCCCCAACTGTATCCCTAAATGGTTTGGGGAGATTATGGAAAACCAACTTGTTATGAGCTGATTAGGCGTGCTGATTCTGAGTCCACAGGAAGTCGTGGAGGTGAGGCTGCCTGCTCTACTTAGCAGAGCAGGCAGCAGGGGGCGGTCTTGGCCTCTGTTCAGCTTGCCACCTCGCAGCTGCATTCTTAATGCTGTTTTCACTGGGTCAACGCTACCATGTGAATACCAACGAGATCGAGCCCTGCTCGTTAACAAGCTCAGTGCAGGGTGAGGGGGGGGGAATCAGGACTGTGTGTGAATCCTACCACAACACATAAAGTATCTATCAGCATTGATTGTGTGAATTGCACACTTCAGGTCATGATTTATTCTTTTTTCTCGTCTGGTAACCAGGAAGACCTGATTCAGTGCACAGACCCAGACTCACTACAGGTCAGCACCAAGGATATGGACAGCACCCTGAGCAAAGCCTCCAGGGCCATCAAGAAGACCTCTAAAAAGGTAACGTTCCCCATCACCAACCTGCCCAACTGCACCTCTTCCAGTGGTGGGTCACGGTAACATACATGTGGAGCAGCCATGCGTTGTTCAGACTGCTGAATGCAGTGAAGTCTGTTTTTAACCAGATGTTGGTACACTACTGCCGTTCTGTGTGATTGACTCCTCAGCTGACAGAGCTGTCAGCAGCCACACGAGAGAGACACATGGCCTGAAGTCAACCCGGGTGTCCTCATTCAGACTGACAGGACTACTTCAATTATTCCCTGCTATGTTACACAGAAACATGAATGGAATCAGGCACAAGACATCTGGTGCAGACTCTTCCCTTTGTGTGTTTTTGCATTTATAAAACAAAGGGCTGGGATTGAAGTCTGCTCTTTCCAGCTCATTCAGACGGGGCAGCTGAAGGATTTCAATATTTAACTGAATATAAGCATCATACTGCCTGAAAGAATCTTTGGAACAAGCAGATAAAAGATATGGGACATTGTCATCAGCTCTTTATCTGACTCTAAAGCAGACACATTTGAGGGAGCAACTGAGAGCCGTGCAGGTTAACGGATTAAAGAAGGGCTATGGGGCAGACTGTCAGGCCACCAATTCTCTTTTCCTTGGTGCTACAAAGTCTCTTTCCTCATTCATAGTGCGCTGAATTTAAACATGGCCACATATGCAGAGGTCAACAGCTGTTACCTCTTCAAGAAATAGCTTTGCATGTATTCATTGTGTACGAGATAAAAGCACATTATAGAACTACTAATGGCACAATGTTTGGCCACTTATAAAAACCATGGCTTGTCAGATGCTGATCCTTCTCACGAGCTGTCACAACGGCTGTTCACTGTTTGAAGCTAAGATAGCAGCATGCTCCCTGGGTTTTCTGCCTCATCTTTTAGCTCTTTTCCACGTAAGCGGTCAGTACAAAGTGTCAGGACTGGTATGACAGCGATTTGCATTCCTGGTTTTTAGTTTTCATTATGTTTCCAGCTTGTCTGCCTGAATGTCCATCCATCTGAACGTATATGCGTCTCGTCCTTACATGGACGTTATATCTGAGTTAAGAATGTGGTGGCCAAAGGTCACTGACCTCACAAAATACAGTTTTGGCCACAAATCATGAATTTGTTTGCTAATTATGATAATTTCTCACAATTGTCCAATAGGATAAAGTGATGATATTTTGGACAAATGATTTGCGGCATTCGGCATCTTCTACATTTAAAAGTGGATCCAAAGCTTCGTGTTAAAGCTGCATTCTCTCTAGTGTCCACCAGGGGGCGACTCCTCTGGTTGTATAGAAGTCTGTGAGAACATGACTCTACTTCTCTCTTGATTTATTACCTCAGGAAACATTGTAAACAAAAAAAAGATGGCGATGGCCAGAATGCTGAGATTGGGGCTTCAAAATCAAAGTCCACAAACCAATTGGTGGCCCAGTGTCTCATTCACTAAGTACCTTTGTCTCTTACGAACCAAATGTGAAGTAAATATGCCTTCATTATCAGATTTTAGTTTTTATCTGCGTGATGCTATCGTGTCAATATGAAGCAAGATGTGTGAGGAATGTTTCCAACACCTTGTTGCTCTATGCTACGAAGTATTAAGGCAAAAGGGTCCAACCCGGTACTAGCAAGGTGTACCTAATAAAGTGGCTCTTGAGTGTACATTGCTAAGATTGTGTGTGTGTGTGTGTGTGTGTGTGTGTGTGTGTGTGTGCTAGGTGACCAGGGCCTTTTCCTTCACCAAGACCCCAAAGCGTGTGATCCAGAGGGCGTTCATGGCCAACAGTACTCCAGATGAGAAAACCCAGAGGCTGAGCTGTGAAAACCGCCTCGGCAGCAGCTCCACGCTGGCTGTAAGTCTTTTCTGTTCATATTCACTTGGTGGGAAAAGGACATGATGCTCTCTTATATAAGTTTTGGTTTACTTACTTCAGAAAATACATTTCCTGAATTTGAAAATGTGTCTACTCTGTGTCCTTCATATCAACAGCATAACACAATTAATACTGGAATGTGTCTCTGTCCATCTACCTGTCCATCTGTTCATTTCTTTTCTTCTCTCTCCATCTCTTCCTCCCTTTGAGAACCATACAATTGATCTCTCCATCAATCCATGATGGAGCAGCTTTCAGTCGGTGTCGGTTGATTTGATCGAGCTTGATTTAAAAAGCAGGAAAAGAGCCTTCTGCTCTTAAATGTGCAGGAACGTTTTCTGCTCTTTTGTAGGGTTGATATTTCAGTAGTTACCATAGTTATTTTCCTACACGTTTTGTGTTATGGCCAGTGTTTGAATGACTCATTTCATGATACTCTATTTTCCTTAAACAAGTGGGTGTGAAGAAATCTAATTCCCACATTATTCCCACCGTTTACACACTTCTGTTAGTCACTTATCTTCCTCGTTACCTTGTTTCCAATGACACAAGGATGTCAATTTATAATCAATTGAAGGATTAATATTGCTATATATTAATGTTATTATAGTTTGCTGTGTAGAATGCAGGCTTCAGGTAATTCCTCGTCAACACTGGCAGCAGAGTGTGCTTTATCCTTTTTCACTTCCTTTAATACAAACGGCAGGTGAGTCTCAGCCACAACTACTGCATCTAAAGAAAAGGAAAGTTAATGTGGCTGCTGAGACAATTTAGCTAATGAGGACGGGGCTATAAAATGTATCTCGACGGCTATAGACATGTCATGGTAAAAGACCTCCTCACCAGTGGATGATCCATGTAGAGGACAACAGTTTGGCTACGGTTGCTGGAGTATAAACTCTGGATGATCTGATCTCAAAGATCTGTACAGGTCCGTTAAAGGCAATTTATAACTGATCGTATCGGCTTTATTGAGCCTGATCTTTTGTTTCACGTCAACTGTCACACCGGTGTTTTTACGCTCATAGCTTTAATGCACATTAACACAATGACTGCCAACACTCCCCCACTCTGCTGAGTTCCACTCGTGTGCATGAGAGAGCAGGGGCCACACACCATTAGCAAAATGCAGTATGAGACAGTGTATTGATATTTACCTAAATTATGTCCACTCCTTTCATCTAAGCTTAGTGTGGGAGTCTTTCGTTTTCAACCACACTCACCACGCAGCAAGTGCGACAAAATCTCAGAAAGCAAAAAGCCAATAAGAGTCATTTATTAATGTAATCCGTGCAAAAGATGTAGAGAAGACAAACCCAAACCCTCTACGGAGTGGAGTTCATTCAGGTAACTCAGGCAAAGGCTACACTGAGGCAACAAGCACTGGACACGTTTAAAGGGAGAGAGAAAGTCCATCTAGACAGCTGCTAGGCCACAAATATTACAGAGAGGGGTTGTTAATTTAAAGAGTACTTCATTATTAAGAGAAAAAAAAACATAAGCAACAGCTTGGATGCAGGCAATTTTTTTATGCAATGCAGAGCTATTTAATCGTCAAGCATAAACATTGTATTGATTTGAATAACTTTAAATGTACTTGAAGTGTGCACTGCAGCTGTGTTATGTAGGAAAATAGAATAGAAACATGATCAGGTCATCCCTACTCAAATCCAGTAGAGCAGGACACATTAGCCTACACTCAGATATAGTAGCATCCAGGACTAGCTCCCACACAGTAGATACTGTATGCTACACGGTAGATGTGCTACGTGGTAGAGATATGCTACGCGGTAGAGATGTGCTACGCGATATATGTGCTACGTGGTAGAGATGTGCTACGCGGTAGATGTGCAACGCGGTAGATGTGCTACGTGGTAGAGATGTGCTACGTGGTAGAGATGTGCTACGCGATATATGTGCTACGTGGTAGAGATGTGCTACGTGATAGATGTGCTACGTGGTAGAGATGTGCTACGTGGTAGAGATGTGCTACGTGGTAGAGATGTGCTACGTGATAGATGTGCTACGTGGTAGAGATGTGCTACGTGGTAGAGATGTGCTACGTGGTAGAGATGTGCTACGTGATAGATGTGCAACGCGGTAGATGTGCTACGTGGTAGAGATATGCTACGTGATAGATGTGCAACGCGGTAGATGTGCTACGTGGTAGAGATGTGCTACGTGATAGATGTGCAACGCGGTAGATGTGCTACGCAGTAGAGATGTGCTACGTGGTAGATGTGCAACGCGGTAGATGTGCTACGTGGTAGAGATGTGCTACGCGATATATGTGCTACGTGGTAGAGATGTGCTACGTGATAGATGTGCAACGCGGTAGATGTGCTACGCGGTAGAGATGTGCTACGTGATAGATGTGCAACGCGATAGATGTGCAACGCGATAGATGTGCAACGCGATAGATGTGCAACGCGATAGATGTGCAACGCGATAGATGTGCAACGCGGTAGATGTGCTACGTGGTAGAGATGTGCTACGTGATAGATGTGCTACGTGATAGATGTGCAACGCGATAGATGTGCAACGCGGTAGAGATGTGCTACGCGGTAGATGTGCTACGCGGTAGATGTGCTACGTGGTAGAGATGTGCTACGCGGTAGATGTGCTACGTGGTAGAGATGTGCTACGCGGTAGATGTGCTACGTGGTAGAGATGTGCTACGCGGTAGATGTGCTACGTGGTAGAGATGTGCTACGCGGTAGATGTGCTACGTGGTGTAGATGTGCTACGTGGTAGAGATGTGCTACGTGGTAGAGATGTGCTACGCGGTAGATGTGCTACATTGTAGAGATGTGCTACGTGATAGATGTGCTACGCGGTAGATGTGCTACGTGGTAGAGATGTGCACATTTGTTGCTCTGCTTAAACTTAACTCCTAACATTTCTAACTTACTTCATGTGATACACAGCCTTATATAGTCTTTCATCTGTTTCTGTCTTTGGTTTTACCTTCTGAGGATATGCTCTCTCCTTAAGTTCTGTTTCAGCGTCTCTATTCTCTGCCTGTCTCATCTTGTTTTTCAGGTTTTGTTTCATGATATGTAAATCCCTGCTCCATGTGTGTCTCCCCTCTGTTATGTGCTCTAGATGTCTCGCTCTGCCTCAACGTTCAGTTTGAGTGATTCTGCCAAGAGCAGTGCTGTGGTGCAGCGCTCTAACTCTCTGGACCATCCTCCAGTCAGAGCCAGGGTCCCAGTCTGTATACGTACCCCCAGCAGCCCACCCCCAAACCCTGCCCTCGAGTTTAACGAAAGCCTCCGCCCCTTCTATTGCCCTAGCGCCCAAGAACCCAAGTCCATCCTTCATGCTCCACTATTGTCCCAAACAGCACCAGCTTATTCAGGCCCCGACACCTCTCAACAGTCCACCACTTCAACCCTTCCCACCTCCACCTCGATTCCAGCTGTCCGAAACTTCATTCAGCTCAACTCAAAAAACTCCCAACCAAAATCTAGCCAGCACGTGTCCAGACACCTACCCTCAGTGGGGTTCCAGGCAAGGTTCCTGGCTACTCAGCCTGTTAATGTCAAAGGCAGGACCTTTTCTGAGTCATACAGGGATCCCCAAGCCCCCTTGGACCCATGCAAGGCTGCCCTGACCAGTCCTCGCAGGGAGACTCTGCTCTAAACCTCAGTCCTGGAGTCTGATGTGAGCAAACTTATCACTGTGGTCTAGTTTCAACTAGGGGTGCACCAATACCATTTTCAATTTCATATTAATCCTCATTACCTGCTGATTACTCTGTGTTGGCCTTTTAACATCCAAATGCCACAGGAGCATTTCTAGTCCCAAATCAACTCCTTAGAAGCTGAGGCCCTTTGAAAAGATGCATCGGATTAATGAGACTCCGCTGTTCAGCTGAACTCTGAACTTCAAGGGTTAGATAAGAGAGGGGCGTGTAATGCTACTCCCTACTTGAGATTGTATACAGGGCAGAGATTTTAAGGGTTGATTTGGAATTGCTCTGCTCGTATGAATCATCCGGGTTACTAACTGATGGTGGTGGCTGGTTGTGTTCACTAGGTGGGTGCCAATCATTGTGGGCTGTATACAAAAGGGTATAAAGGATGTGAGTTGGTGTAGAGCTGGGACATAAGAGAGATGTGTTCAGGTGGACGCCTGCTCTCCTTCAGGGGAAAAGGGCTCCTTTAAAGGCATGCCGTCACATATAGAATATTTCACTGAACTGTCGGGTGTTTTAAACATTACCGTTTAGTACGGGGAATTCATATTCATTATAAAGGCTTGTTCTGATCATTAATCATTCGCATTAAAAGGTGTTACTAAGTTAAAGTCAGATGTCTTTGTTTTAATCAAAGCAGCTACTTCAGAAAGAAGAAGTAGAAGAAGTAGCCCTGTCATCAGTGTATGAATGGTAACATGGAGTGTTGAAGAGCTTTGAGTGGTCAGAAGACTAGAAAAGAGAGAAACAAGTACAGTCCACTTACCATCTACCATTTAATATAAGTGCCAGTTGGAGATAATATCAAGAGTACAAATCTAAATGTCAAGGCATGCCTTTGCTTGTGGATCCCAAGCTCTTTGTGTGTTTTGGCTAGTTTACACAAAAACAGCTCCCTGGAATTCAAATGTAAGTGTACCTATGGTCGCCAGGCTGACTTCTCATCTTTCACTTGTGGAGGCAGGTCGCGTGTCATCTGTCCCACATTTGAACCACTTGTGATTAAATCAATGGCCACATTGTGTTCCGTCTTCACCTCAGCCATTTAACCCGTTCCATGTTGGATGGACAGAGCTCTACCAGCTAAAGCTATTCATGCTTGTGACACGGGCTTCCAACAGACACATGACAGTGTTCTCTATTTGGAGATCATTAAACCATTTCACAATGAGCATACAAAAGCCTTTTCATTCCAACCAACAGAACAGGACATAAATGATCCATTTTACTCTGTGTGTGTGTGTGTGTGTGTGTGTGTGTGTGTGTGTGTGTGAGTGAGAGACGTTACACGGTGTGTGTGTGTGTGTGTGTGTGTGAGAGAGAGACGTTACTCTCTGTGTGTGTGTGTGTGTGTGTGAGACGTTACTCTGTGTGTGTGTGTGAGAGACGTTACTCTGTGTGTGTGTGTGTGTGTGTGTGTGTGTGTGTGTGTGTGAGAGACGTTACTCTGTGTGTGTGTGTGTGTGTGTGTGTGTGTGTGTGTGAGGCGTTACTGTGTGTGTGTGTGAGACGTTACTCCGTGTGTGTGTGTGTGTGTGTGTGTGACGTTACTGTGTGTGTGAGACGTTACTGTGTGTGTGAGACGTTACTGTGTGTGTGAGACGTTACTGTGTGTGACGTTACTGTGTGTGTGTGTGTGTGTGAGACGTTACTGTGTGTGTGAGACGTTACTGTGTGTGACGTTACTGTGTGTGACGTTACAGTGTGTGTGTGTGTGTGTGTGTGTGTGTGTGTGTGACGTTACTGTGTGTGTGTGTGTGTGTGTGTGTGTGAGACGTTACTGTGTGTGTGTGTGTGTGACGTTACTGTGTGTGTGAGACGTTACTGTGTGTGACGTTACTGTGTGTGTGTGTGAGACGTTACTGTGTGTGTGTGTGAGACGTTACTGTGTGTGACGTTACTGTGTGTGTGTGTGAGACGTTACTGTGTGTGACGTTACTGTGTGTGACGTTACTGTGTGTGTGTGTGTGTGTGTGTGTGAGACGTTACTGTGTGTGACGTTACTGTGTGTGTGTGTGTGTGTGTGTGTGAGACGTTACTGTGTCTGACGTTACTGTGTGTGTGTGTGTGTGACGTTACTGTGTGTGTGAGACGTTACTGTGTGTGAGACGTTACTGTGTGTGACGTTACTGTGTGTGACGTTACTGTGTGTGTGTGTGTGTGTGTGTGTGTGAGACGTTACTGTGTGTGACGTTACTGTGTGTGTGTGTGTGTGTGTGTGTGAGACGTTACTGTGTGTGACGTTACTGTGTGTGTGTGTGTGTGTGTGTGACGTTACTGTGTGTGTGAGACGTTACTGTGTGTGTGTGTGTGAGACGTTACTGTGTGTGTGTGTGTGTGTGTGTGTGACGTTACTGTGTGTGTGTGTGTGTGTGTGTGTGTGTGTGTGTGTGACGTTACTGTGTGTGTGAGACGTTGCTGCGTGTGTGTGTGAGACGTTACTGTGTGTGTGTGTGTGTGTGTGTGTGTGTGTGTGTGAAACGTTACTGTGTGTGTGTGTGTGTGTGTGTGTGAAACGTTACTGTGTGTGTGTGTGTGTGTGTGTGTGACGTTACTGTGTGTGACGTTACTGTGTGTGTGAGACGTTGCTGCGTGTGTGTGTGAGACGTTACTGCGTGTGTGTGTTAGTGTGTGTGTGTGTGAGACATTACTGCGTGTGTGTGTGAGACGTTACTGCGTGTGTGTGTTAGTGTGTGTGTGTGTGTGAGACGTTACTGCGTGTGTGTGTGTGTTGCTTTGTGTGATGTAAAACTAAGCAGCGGTGGCACAAATGCGTAAATATGACCGGAAACACTCCTGAAATGTATTTTTTATTTTTTGATTACACTATATTCATCCCGTTAAGGGGAACGTGTCTCTTTATTTGACCCATCCCTGTATATAGGGAGCAGTGGGCTGCCTATGACAGGCGCCCGGGGATTTATTTTTATTATTTCTTATTTTTTTATAAAAGAATATTTCTATGAGACGGGCCAGTGGATCATGGCCGATCAGCTGAAAATTGTTCATATTCATAATATTTTTTTTTATCTGATGATGACGCTAGACTAGAAGTTAAAGGTTTACCCAAGTTATTAGAATTCATCCTGACGGGACCATGAGTGTCTGAACCACATTTCAGGACAACATTGTAGTTTGAGCCACAGAAGAGGACACGCACCATCCTACAGCCATGTCATTAGCATGGATAAAGAATGTTGTAGACATGATTGAGACGATGAAAATAGTCCCACAAATGTCTACCCTCCCCATTGTCTATGAAGGTTTTGTGTCCATTCTTCTGGATGTTAAACTCAGTCCAGACACTTTGCTGTCCCGTGTTCCCCCTGGAGGAGAACCCAGGCCACATTAATCATGCTACTGTAGTATTGGCAGAAGATGAAGTCAGCCGCACTGAGCAGGGGAATTTATTATTACAAATAACAGCACATTCGATTTGAATTAGGTGTGATGTATGTCTTGCATCATTCATTGCTGCATTAGGATTGATAATTGAAATTAGCAGTTAATGGGAGGCCTCCTCACTGATAACCGTACCATAACATTGCATTACTTTAATTATGTAAAATAGAATAAAATGATTGGATTGGGGAGGGTGGCTTAATAGTACATTTCATATTCTGAAGAAGCAACAGCCCCAGCATGTTAAATATGTATAGTGTATAAGAAAGAGGTGAACATCAGCTACTCTCTCATCTCTGATGTGTGGAGAGCCACACGATGGGTGAACCGGGAACAGATAGCAGATCCTGATGAACGCAGTATTTTCTCCCCATTCTGGATTTCAAATGAATAAAATGAATATGAGTCAGATCAGATGATGTAGTAGTCCCATATGTTCTGCATTGGCTGTCTGACTGTCCATCATCAAATCGGCTTCATGATTCGTGTAGGCGTGTTGGAGAATTGTCCTCCATAGAGCTTTAATTATGAGCACAAAAGAGCAGCATGCGCTCTGTGTGCTCTGTGTGCAGTCCTTCCAAAACAGAACATCCTGTTCCTAAGAACAGTTGAACCATAGACTGTGTATAAAGATGGACGACATGAGTGAAAGCATCTCCATCCCGCGGTGGTTGGATGCAGGATAGGTCATAAACCCCGCCCCCTCCATGTTAGCACATGGGACAAAATCAAAGTACACGTTCGGCTTTGGCGATATTAAAATGACAATATTGCTTTAAGAACAATATACAAAATAATTGTCCAAAAAACCCAAGCCATAGAGAGCGACTCAGTGTATGGGCATTGTGATGGATCCGCTCAGTGCACCGGTAGTGGTGACCTGGTACGGCTCACGTCTGTGTGGTGATTGAGGGGCGGCTGCTCTTTGTGGATGGAGTCGGTGGCACACTAGCGTATTTTGTGGTGTTTCCATCTTTAGTCCCGACTTGTTTCTCACACAGCTTACAAAAGACTTTGTTCCGTCCTTCGGCTCTCCTTTTTCTTTCGCATTAAAACCAAAGAATCAACAAACCTCTTGATGACGAGAGCAGACATGGTTGCTGTTGGAGTCGTCGCTACCTGGGGCTGTATCCAATAGTTTGAAGCTTTGAAGCGTTCCTTCATAACGTTGACGTTTGAATTATTACAATACCTATTATTAACTGACAAACATTGACCCCCCCCCCCCTTTCTTTGAAACACAGTGTCCTCATTTCTGTAATTATCTCATGTAATTATTTTCAAAGTTCAAACATGTTTTATCTAACAAAATATTCTGCTCCATATTTGTTGACATTTAGTCTTTCAAAAACTATTTTCACTGATGTCAAAAATAGTTTTCTCTCCTGCACCCACCTTTATTAACGGGTCAATCTAACCCCCCCACTGCAACGCTCAGGACCACAACCCATCAGCTCCCTGACATGCTCTCTACACTGTCTGCAGTTATTAGGCAACTTGTATTTTTGAGGATTGATTTTATTATTGAACAACTACAGAGCTCTCTGTCAATCCGATATGTTAATAAACCTCAAACCTGAATATTTAAGAAAGTAAGAGTGAGGTTTTGGCTTTCTCAGGAGAATATCAATGTGTGCACAATTAATATGCAACTATTAGTGTGCACAATTATTATGCAACTATTAGTGTGCACAATTATTATGCAACTATTAGTGTGCACAATTATTATGCAACTATTAGTGTGCACAATTATTATGCAACTATTAGTGTGCACAATTATTATGCAACTATTAGTGTGCACAATTAGTATGCAACTATTAGTGTGCACAATTATTATGCAACTATTAGTGTGCACAATTATTATGTAACTATTAGTGTGCACAATTATTATGTAACTATTAGTGTGCACAATTAGTATGCAACTATTAGTGTGCACAATTATTATGTAACTATTAGTGTGCACAATTATTATGTAACTATTAGTGTGCACAATTATTATGCAACTATTAGTGTGCACAATTATTATGCAACTATTAGTGTGCACAATTATTATGCAACTATTAGTGTGCACAATTATTATGCAACTATTAGTGTGCACAATTATTATGCAACTATTAGTGTGCACAATTATTATGCAACTAAATGAAACATTTAAATGTTCCCATCTCACTTGTTTATTTCCATCTGTTAAAGTGAGAATAATAAACAAACTACTCAACTTCTTCACTTCTGTTAGAAACATTCACTTCATTAATCACAGGACATTTATTCTTGCAAGAAGGAACAGAGTTGAAACACATCCTAGTCATGTATCAAGGCTGCTCGGAGATCTGTCTCTGATATTTATACTGAGTAAACGCCTGCAGTGGGCTGGCACAGGGTCATTTACGTCACACATGAATTGCGTTTCACACAGGCGTCTACGTAGAGTATCTGGAACATCACTTTAACAATTCGTTCTGGTACAAAGGTCACTTTCTCGTAATCAGTAAGTCATGGTCGCAAATCAGCCAGGCGTAGGTATTGATGCCGCTACAGGTTTATTATGGCTTGTTTAGGGTCAACAGCTTGAAGTGTTCTTTCGGCCGTCAACTGCTTCTTAAGGCCCTGTCACACTATTGCGTATCGTACTAGCATATGGGAGCGTATGAAAAATATCACTCATACGCTGGTATACGGTGACATACGCTAGGGGTACGTTAGGCATAGGTTGTATACGTTTCAAGCACGGTCGCATACAGTCGCATACGCTGGCATACGGCGAGGCAGAAAAGTTTTTTAAGCATGCTTAAAAAAGTTGTGCGTGTGCGGACGTATGGTTTATACGCTAAGCATACGCTCGGCATACGCTGAATACGCGAGAGTAACGTCAGAGGTACGTTACTCATAGGTGGAGTACGCTGGTCATATGCTGGCATGAAGGTGTACCGTACAGCTAGCGTATTGATAGCGCATGAGTCACGTACTTCTAACGTATGTCTGACGTATCTGCAACGTATATAGACATCTTGGCGTATGCCTGACGAATGAGTAACGTATTTAACTTAAAACTAGCGTTTGATTGACGTATGCCACCGTGCTTGAAACGTATATAACCTATGCCTAACGTACCCCTAGCGTCTGTCACCGTATACCAGCGTATGAGTGATATTTTTCATACGCTAGTACGATACGCAATAGTGTGACAGGGCCTTTATATCGGCACTTTGTCACGCGATAGCGGTACACTGTCCATACGTTGTCCATGCGCTGTCCATGCGCTGTCCATGCGCTGTCCATGCGCTGTCCATACGCTGTCCATGCGCTGTCCATACGCTGTCCATGCGCTGTCCATACGCTGTCCATACGCTGTCCATACGCTGTCCATACGCTGTCCATACGCTGTCCATACGCTGTCCATACGCTGGTCATACGCTGTCCATACGCTGTCCATACGCTGGTCATACGCTGTCCATACGCTGTCCATACGCTGTCCATACGCTGTCCATACGCTGGTCATACGCTGGTCATACGCTGTCCATACGCTGTCCATACGCTGTCCATACGCTGTCCATACGCTGTCCATACGCTGTCCATACGCTGTCCATACGCTGGTCATACGCTGTCCATACGCTGGTCATACGCTGTCCATACGCTGTCCATACGCTGGTCATACGCTGGTCATACGCTGTCCATACGCTGTCCATACGCTGTCCATACGCTGGTCATACGCTGTCCATACGCTGTCCATACGCTGGTCATACGCTGTCCATACGCTGTCCATACGCTGGTCATACGCTGTCCATACGCTGTCCATACGCTGGTCATACGCTGTCCATACGCTGTCCATACGCTGGTCATACGCTGTCCATACGCTGGTCATACGCTGTCCATACGCTGTCCATACGCTGTCCATACGCTGGTCATACGCTGTCCATACGCTGTCCATACGCTGTCCATACGCTGTCTATACGCTGTCTATACGCTGTCCATACGCTGGTCATACGCTGCACACTAATAGTTACATATTAATTGTGCACACCAATAGTTACATATTAATTGTGCACACTAATAGTTGCATATTAATTGTGCACACCAATAGTTACATAATAATTGTGCACACTAATAGTTACATAATAATTGTGCACACTAATAGTTTCATATTAATTGTGCACACTAATAGTTACATAATAATTGTGCACACTAATAGTTACATAATAATTGTGCACACTAATAGTTACATAATAATTGTGCACACTAATAGTTGCATATTAATTGTGCACACTAATAGTTGCATAATAATTGTGCACACTAATAGTTACATAATAATTGTGCACACTAATAGTTGCATATTAATTGTGCACACTAATAGTTACATAATAATTGTGCACACTAATAGTTAAATAATAATTGTGCACACTAATAGTTACATAATAATTGTGCACACTAATAGTTACATAATAATTGTGCACACTAATAGTTGCATATTAATTGTGCACACTAATAGTTACATATTAATTGTGCACACTAATAGTTACATAATAATTGTGCACACTAATAGTTACATATTAATTGTGCACACTAATAGTTACATAATAATTGTGCACACTAATAGTTACATAATAATTGTGCACACTAATAGTTACATAATAATTGTGCACACTAATAGTTGCATATTAATTGTGCACACTAATAGTTACATATTAATTGTGCACACTAATAGTTGCATATTAATTGTGCACACTAATAGTTACATATTAATTGTGCACACTAATAGTTACATAATAATTGTGCACACTAATAGTTACATATTAATTGTGCACACTAATAGTTACATAATAATTGTGCACACTAATATTTACATAATAATTGTGCACACTAATAGTTGCATATTAATTGTGCACACTAATAGTTACATATTAATTGTGCACACTAATAGTTGCATATTAATTGTGCACACTAATTGTGCACACTAATAGTTACATATTAATTGTGCACACTAATAGTTGCATATTAATTGTGCACACTAATAGTTGCACACTAATTGTGCACACTAATAGTTACATATTAATTGTGCACACTAATAGTTGCATAATAATTGTGCACACTAATAGTTGCATAATAATTGTGCACACTAATAGTTGCATAATAATTGTGCACACTAATAGTTACATAATAATTGTGCACACTAATAGTTACATAATAATTGTGCACACTAATAGTTGCATATTAATTGTGCACACTAATAGTTGCATAATAATTGTGCACACTAATAGTTACATAATAATTGTGCACACTAATAGTTGCATATTAATTGTGCACACTAATAGTTACATAATAATTGTGCACACTAATAGTTACATAATAATTGTGCACACTAATAGTTACATAATAATTGTGCACACTAATAGTTGCATATTAATTGTGCACACTAATAGTTACATATTAATTGTGCACACTAATAGTTACATAATAATTGTGCACACTAATAGTTACATATTAATTGTGCACACTAATAGTTACATAATAATTGTGCACACTAATAGTTACATAATAATTGTGCACACTAATAGTTACATAATAATTGTGCACACTAATAGTTGCATATTAATTGTGCACACTAATAGTTACATATTAATTGTGCACACTAATAGTTGCATATTAATTGTGCACACTAATAGTTACATATTAATTGTGCACACTAATAGTTACATAATAATTGTGCACACTAATAGTTACATATTAATTGTGCACACTAATAGTTACATAATAATTGTGCACACTAATAGTTACATAATAATTGTGCACACTAATAGTTACATAATAATTGTGCACACTAATAGTTACATAATAATTGTGCACACTAATAGTTGCATATTAATTGTGCACACTAATAGTTACATATTAATTGTGCACACTAATAGTTGCATATTAATTGTGCACACTAATTGTGCACACTAATAGTTACATATTAATTGTGCACACTAATAGTTGCATATTAATTGTGCACACTAATAGTTGCACACTAATTGTGCACACTAATAGTTACATATTAATTGTGCACACTAATAGTTGCATATTAATTGTGCACACTAATAGTTGCATAATAATTGTGCACACTAATAGTTGCATAATAATTGTGCACACTAATAGTTACATAATAATTGTGCACACTAATAGTTACATAATAATTGTGCACACTAATAGTTGCATAATAATTGTGCACACTAATAGTTACATAATAATTGTGCACACTTATAGTTACATAATAATTGTGCACACTAATAGTTGCATAATAATTGTGCACACTAATAGTTGCATAATAATTGTGCACACTAATAGTTGCATAATAATTGTGCACACATTGATATTCTCCTGAGAAAGCCAAAACCTCACTCTTACTTTCTTAAATATTCAGGTTTGAGGTTTATTAACATATCGGATTGACAGAGAGCTCTGTAGTTGTTCAATAATAAAATCAATCCTCAAAAATACAAGTTGCCTAATAACTGCAGACAGTGTAGATGAAATCATCAGTCAGTCTGACTACAATGAGACTACTGTAGCTTCCTGCCGTCTCATCGACGGTTGGATGTACAGCCCGTGGAGCTGGTGAAAGACTGCTGTGACACTGTTGTGATCAGCCGCTTTCAATGCGCTCCAATAAAAACCACATCTGGGTAAACTTTAGTGTTAAGAGCGAGAATAGCTCTGCATGACGCTGGTAATATATCAGTGGAAGGGTGGGCAATCTGTTGATGTGTGTGAGACGTTTTCATGCCCACTCCCACAAATCAAGAGCTCGTTAGCGTCAGAGCTGAGTTCTGGCAGGTGTGTGGTGAGGGTCCGATATGTTTGCATTGTGACCGGGACGGCCCTCGCCATGGTCTCACCACCAGCCGGTAATCTGCTCATTCATTCAGCTCAATGTTTGGGACACATTACTCTCTAACATGTAATGTAGGCCGCCATTCACCGCTCATCTGCTCACACAGGGGTGTGTGTGTGTGTGTGTGTGTGTGTGTGTGTGTGTGAGTGTGTGTGTGTGTGTGTGTGTGTGTGTGTGTGTGAGAGCGTGTGTGTGAGCGCAGGTGAAGCTAATGAAGTGTGTGTGTGTTGGCAAAGGTTGCCCATCTTGTTGAGTTCAGTGCCAAAGTTTGTGTTTGAAGGCAGAGAAGCTAGTAACAGCGTTTGTCTCTGTGCACTAATTCAAATGAGGCTGGAGCACATTAACCAACCTCACTCTTCTCTCTCACACACACACACACACACACACACACACTTATGGCCATATTAAATCTGTTTACAGTTTTTCAAGATTACATTTTATTTTTTACAAGATTACATTTTTCATAGTTCTGTGTTTTACGATGTGATCACATTTTGTCATCAAGTGTCTCCTCATATGGTTGAATTGAGAATGTGAATGTAATGAATCTCATTGAATGTGATTGACTCTGACAGATACTAGTTGCTTGGATGTTGCTCAGGTGTTACATTGTAGAATTGTCCTCAGTGAAACACGGAGCAGAGGACAGAAGCACTCTGAAACACAGCGTCCTTTTCTTCTCTTCATCGCTGTGAAAACCCTCATTTTGAGACACTGCGTCCACATTTTGACCAATTATTTGTTACAGTTTTCATTCCATCCGTGTGTTCCACATGGTGGATTCACAGGCCCTACACATGAATGATGGTTCAATGGGTGCTGGTATGGAACTGAGTTAAATGGCTGAGTGAACACTTAACATGCACTGGTGCTTTCTTGTTTCAAATAGTAACCCCATGTCCTCCTGCTAACTGCTTGTTCAAGGTTATTTAAAGGATACTTTATAACATTGGGTTCACTTTCTGAGATCTGGAAACACAGTAACATTGCTACAACAAACATGAGCAGTCAGACAATCAAAGTTAAGTTATCTCAACCATTTAATGGGAGCTAGAAGCAAAAGTAAGCACACGCAGGATTTCTGTGTGCACACTAGTGCCGTCACATTTCATTCAAAATGTAGATAGTGAACACACAACTGGGTCAGTACGTTGGGTCAAAGTGGGAGGGATGTTCACAACTACAAGTACGTTTGACTAACCTGGAGCTTTGTTTGAACTCTTTCTGGCTGCTCATGCTTTTTACCACGGGGGACTTATGAGTGATGTCATAGAGTTGATGTGCAATAGAACTTGAATAAACCAGAGTGATCCTTCAACAATACAACTGGCTATTTTCTCATTTGTTCCTCTGTTTTCTATTTACAGGCACACCACTCCCCCTCCATGGTCAATCTGCCTTCCATGTTTGAGAGGAAGTACCACACATTCAGTCGTTCCACCACCCACCTCTTTTGAGACCACCAGCCACCTCCCATCTCTCCGTCTCCTGAACAGCAAGACCCGACCCGACAGGTGTGCGCGTCCAACGTGGAAGCTTCCTGTCAATTAATGGCAAACTGGCATTTGTCCATCCTGGAGCTCCTCACACACTTTTCAAATCCAGAGGAAATGTTATTAAGCCACATTTGGACAAACACACCAGCTACTGTCAGTGCTTCATAGCTGAGACTCGGGCTAAGAAGGATTGAAACAATTAAGGAGTTGTTCATCAACTTGATGCCCAACGTATGATGCACGCAGCTAAAACTGGTCTGTCTGTTGCTGAGAACGCGCATCCGACAAAGCACTTTGTGCTTCTTTTCCAAACATGCGCACTGCTCGAGTTAAGACTAGGAGCTAGCTGGAGGAGCTAGCTGGAGGAGCTAGCTGGAGGAGCTAGCTGGAGGAGCTAGCTGGAGGAGCTAGCTGGAGGAGCTAGCTGGAGGAGCTAGCTGGAGGAGCTAGCTGGAGGAGCTAGCTGGAGGAGCTAGCTGGAGGAGCTAGCTGGACTGGTACTGCTTCATGCTGGGGGCCACGTGTGTGTGTGACATCACCTCTGTAATGTAAAGCTTGCTCTGCCTGTAGAAAATGAAGGATGCTCTGCTTTTTGCCGGATACTGTTGATGGATTATCTCAACACGATTGATTATTTTTTTTTTGGTAATGTACTTTACAACACACACATTTTGTGCTAATACATTGAGCTTCCTGGTTGGTACCATTGTTGGCAGACAACACTAACTAACCTGCATGTCCTCTGGTCTAAATGGGGACTTCGTGCCGTCTCTAGATGCTATTTTTGTTCTCTAGTAAATTAACATTTTATTTTCGATGATTAGCTATTTCTATTTAACAAATGCAGGTTCAGCTCTCGTGTTTGATGTTCTAGTTAAAGTTACACGGTTGACCTCTCTTTACTCTTTCATGTTAACTGACATTGAATGTTGTTTTATTGTAGTGGGGTAGACTTCTTTTCACCTGAGATAATAATATCACTTCAACATTTAAACCTGATAGTTTCCAGCTTTTATAAAGCTTCTATTTGAACTTTTGAGAGAATAAAAGCAGCTGTACAGCCGTCCACGTTTTTAAAAGAGCTTTTTACAGCGTGTCTGTGTGTCTGTGTGTTTCAGAAGGAATGCTGCATCACTGTACATATTTATTCTTGAATACTTTTTTTATGTTTTCCACTTTCATGCCTGTTTTCCTCTCATTCTGTTTCATTGAGCTTCTATTGTCTCCTGTTGTTTCATCTCTGTATTAAATGCACTTAAACATGTACCTGCAGATTGCAGCTGTTTTTACTTTGTACTCTGCTGTATGTCTTTCATCAGCACATGATACACGTTTTAATTCCATTTATCTGTAAGGGATGCTGACTCATTTGACCACGTCCTTTGTGTGAGAATAAATCATCGTATTTCCTCTTCATGTTCCAGACTGTGTGTAGATTCTGACACAATGATCCTTCTTTGCAATCTCCGATATAATTGATTGTTATCCGATAAAGCTGCTTCATTGGGGCTCAAAATGTTTGACTGGACAAAGTCTTGGAGCTTTTTTGAGTTTGGGCTCTTTGAAGGCCTGTTTGGGATTTGCAGACTACTTTGAAGAGAGCTCATCAGAGCTCCTCAGTGCTCGTCTGTACTTCTTGCTCATTTGATGTAGGAGTTGGTTTAGAAGTTTCTGGATCCACCAGTTTCCCTCCAACTCATAAATCAGAGCTGCTGTTTTAAATTCACTTTTGAGCCGTCAGAGTCAGTGGGGTCTTTGAAGAAAGTAAACCTAGTGCACAAATACTGACAAGTAGTCAGAACTGCTAACCAGCAAGTATTTAGTTTTAGGTTAAAGTGCTGGTGTAACCTGCAGCAGCACCATGACGGCCCTCTAATACTGCAATGCCTCATCGATCCCTCCAGGACAACTTCCACACCCTTTACCAAATGTGACCGAACCAGTGATTGTGAGTATCACATCTCTAAAGCATCCCCATGTCTTTACTACAAGTGTCCACATTGAAGTCTATCGGTGTGTTTAGTTCAGGACTGATTCCAGCGTTCATCTGATGTATCGTTGGTCTAACTTTATTCAGAGCCGATGAGAATCTGATAATGAAGGTGGTTAAGATGAGTTAGTGCAGGAAAGTGATCTCTTATGTCACACATCTCTCTCTGTGTGAGTCCTCGGCCCAGACCCAGTGTCCCCCTAAGGTCTTAGACCCTGAACCTTCAGCAACGAGACTCACGGCCCCTGGTAGATGTTTGGGCTCCAGATAGTATGACTACGAACACATCACGTCAACACCTTATGTAATTGTGGGTATTTTACATTTCTTTCTCCCTGATTTGAACGTCTTCCAGGCTTTTGCCTCACGAGATGTCAAATAATCTGTCATAACAAAATGAAAACAAAAAGTTGAGGAATGAACCTGCTGTGTGAGAAAGTCCAGTCTTCTGTTCTGTGTAAATGGCTTCTTCAGCTTTTTTTTTTTCACGTCTACGGCTTTCACTGATAACCCCGGGTTTAACGTCACAATGCTATGAATTGTGGGTAATTCCCTCAGGCAAAGTCTGCAGAAATGCAGGCTTAAAGAAAGGGTTCATAAAGGGCTCAAAATGTCTGCGAGAGCCTCAAACACTGGAGGATTTGACAGAGGGACAGAACTAAACACTCGGAGAGATTGGACCTCACATAAAGGTTGCTTTACCTTTTCAAGATAATGGGATGCGAAGTGAAATGGCAGGAAAGATGGTCAGAAAACGTGTCAAGATGTACAGATCAGGCCTGTTGAGACGGTTTCAGCTGCCATGTCACTACATATTGTAAAGGGAGGCTGCAGCGCTGCCTTGATAGTTATTCATTTTCATGAAGCTGAATTAATACGAAATCAAATATCACAGAATACAAAAGTGTTTTTTGAACTTTGACACGACTAAAAGGATTCACAAGATGGAGACTTGTAATTTAAAAAGTGCTTAGTTTGTGTACAGTGTTCACACACCTGCAGCCAGACCTTTGCCGTGTGTCCTGTTGCCCTCAGCTGAACCATAATCACATTAACTTCCCCACACTGAGTCAAGGTGTGTTTTGAATGTGGAGCCTTTAAATTGAGCCACATCGCTATTTCAGTCACGGCTGGCGGGCCGGGAAGAGAGAGGTGCTCCTGTTTTGTCCTCTTCACATGCTACCTCTTCAAAGCATTAGAAGATAATCTGTGTCTCCTGGATAAAGCGCGGGACGTGGTGGAGACGGGGTGGAGTGCCATGCGGGCCCGAGGCGAGGCGAGACTGGGGAATAGCCACAATGAAAAGGCTCCTCTTCACCGAGGACACTCGCTCTTTTCATATTTGCCTTTGCCTTCACTTCAAAGTGCCTCTGACTGTTTAGGGGTGAAACGAAAAGGGAGACGGGCTTAAAGGAGGAGGCGGGGGGGCTGGAGTGGTAGGGGTCTGCTGGCTCCAAGGTACCACCATGAAGGACACAGTCCCAGAACAAGGTGAAGACGACACTTAATATCCGGACAGTCTGACTAAATACTGCAACTGAGAAAGATGTCTTCATGCAAATAAAGCTCTTTGCATGAACGTGAGAGAAATAGATTTCTCCTCTACTAACGGATTACACAGAGGAGACACGAGTAGAAAGAGAGACCGGTTGACATTGAAACCCCTCGGTGGAAAGTGAGAGTGTGGAGAGTGGACCGTTCATGTAAAGGAGTTCTCTACTGTGAGAGAAGCTTCTCTTATTGAACAGACCGCTCCCCCTGTAACCCTGAGAGCAGAGCCAAGGAACGACATTCAGTATTATTCAAGCTATAATGATCCTTTTGAAGCCATTCTGTGTATATGTTGATGTGATTACATGTTTCAAATCATTCACATGCTTTTTGTTTTTAGAGTAAATGTCCTTGTGAAAATCTATGAGCGAGTAATGTCGTTCTGTGCCTTCACCGTGAGGATATCAGGACGCCCCTTCCATTTGTATTCTTCAAACTACCACCAAAGTGAGACATTTTCAAATCTCACACATTGTTGCTTTAATTAAAGGAATGAAGTCATTTTATTTTCCCCACAACAGAAATGTTATGGCAGCACTGTAGGGAGTGAGGGAGGAGGAGGTAAGGAGACATGGAGACATGAGAACACCAGGGTAGGGAGTGAGGGAGGAGGAGGTAAGAAGACATGAGAACACCAGGGTAGGGAGTGAGGGAGGAGGAGGTAAGAAGACATGAGAACACCAGGGTAGGGAGTGAGGGAGGAGGAGGTAAGGAGACATGAGAACACCAGGGTAGGGAGTGAGGGAGGAGGAGGTAAGAAGACATGAGAACACCAGGGTAGGGAGTGAGGGAGGAGGAGGTAAGGAGACATGAGAACACCAGGGTAGGGAGTGAGGGAGGAGGAGGTAAGAAGACATGAGAACACCAGGGTAGGGAGTGAGGGAGGAGGAGGTAAGGAGACATGAGAACACCAAGGTAGGGAGTGAGGGAGGAGGAGGTAAGGAGACATGAGCACACCAGGGTAGGGAGTGAGGGAGGAGGAGGTAAGAAGACATGAGAACACCAGGGTAGGGAGTGAGGGAGGAGGTAAGGAGACATGAGAACACCAAGGTAGGGAGTGAGGGAGGAGGAGGTAAGGAGACATGAGCACACCAGGGTAGGGAGTGAGGGAGGAGGAGGTAAGAAGACATGAGAACACCAGGGTAGGGAGTGAGGGAGGAGGTAAGGAGACATGAGAACACCAAGGTAGGGAGTGAGGGAGGAGGAGGTAAGGAGACATGAGCACACCAGGGTAGGGAGTGAGGGAGGAGGAGGTAAGAAGACATGAGAACACCAGGGTAGGGAGTGAGGGAGGAGGTAAGGAGACATGAGAACACCAAGGTAGGGAGTGAGGGAGGAGGAGGTAAGGAGACATGAGCACACCAGGGTAGGGAGTGAGGGAGGAGGAGGTAAGAAGACATGAGAACACCAGGGTAGGGAGTGAGGGAGGAGGTAAGGAGACATGAGAACACCAAGGTAGGGAGTGAGGGAGGAGGAGGTAAGGAGACATGAGCACACCAGGGTAGGGAGTGAGGGAGGAGGAGGTAAGGAGACATGAGCACACCAGGGTAGGGAGTGAGGGAGGAGGAGGTAAGAAGACATGAGAACACCAGGGTAGGGAGTGAGGGAGGAGGAGGTAAGGAGACATGAGAACACCAGGGTAGGGAGTGAGGGAGGAGGAGGTAAGAAGACATGAGAACACCAGGGTAGGGAGTGAGGGAGGAGGAGGTAAGAAGACATGAGAACACCAGGGTAGGGAGTGAGGGATGAGGAGGTAAGGAGACATGAGAACACCAGGGCACACATGGAGAACTCTGTCAGCTACATATTAGGCAAAGTGAACATCTGTTCTTCTCCATAGTTGTCCTCAGTCTCATCTTCACTTGGTCATGGAGGCATCAACATTTAATAGAGATGGTAGATTAACAGAGAAAACTCATCATAGCTTCATTTAACATCAGTATTCATAATTACACTTCATGTTTACTTCTCCTGATCTTTACCTCCTATAACAAGGTCCATATGTCATCTCAATACATACACATGTTATATTATATTATATTATATATCTATATATATATATATACTGTATATATATCTATATATATGCATGTGTGTTTTATATTATACTGAATATTATTATATGATATATATATATATATATATATATATATATATATATATATATATATATATATATATGTGTGTTTGTGTGTGTTTTATATTATACTGAATATATATAATATTATATGATATATGCATATATCATATAATATTATATATATTCAGTATAATATAATAATATATAAATTAGTGCTGGGCAACGATTACAATTTTTAATCGTGATTAATCTCATTGTTATGCGCAAAGTTCAATAATGAATAAAGAAACACATCAAACTGTTACTGCAAAAGCGGTCAAAACCCTTTGCCCTTCTGGGGTCAAACACCTGACAATGATGGTGATTTCAGTACAGATCTATATACCTGAGCCCAGGACATTAGTACCGCACCACCCAATGTATACACAGAGAATAACAGTTGTATTTCCAACACCATATTTGGCTCTAACAGGATGGGTTAATGAGACTTTTTATTCCCCCCCTACCCCTCACCACTGGATAGGCGTATTGGTCATGACTGACATGCTTACTTCCGCACAAAGCTAGCCTGAGCAGAATCTCTGTAAACCTCTCAACTTGGCAACAGGACTATTATAGGACATCGGTTCCATTTAACACTTGACGGCATTTTTGACAGCTCTGATGTTAAGAAGTCCTGCCAGTGGGGAGTGCATCCACCCTCCAGCTGTTGGAAATGGGCAATGATGACTGCATGTAGTTGAAGGAGGGGCTCATTAACCAATTGGGAAATAATTGGTTGCGAAAGGGGAGAAGAACTAAACTGATGGAAGGCAGATCAGTGCTGGTCAATATCCAGCTGAGCTCTGTTCTCCATAGAGCCTATTGATGTTCTGAAGGTCAGCTATAGTCCACCGGGAGTCACATGATCGCTCTCTCTCTCTCTCTCTCTCTCTCTCTCTCTCTCTCTCTCTCTCTCTCTCTCTCTCTCTCTCTCTCTCTCTCTCTCTCTCTCTCTCTCTCTCTCTCTCTCTCTCTCTCTCACACACAAACACAGGATGAGACTATTTAAGGCCTCCATGGTGCGTAACTTGTCAGTTTACCATATAAAATATTCAATGGAAAAATTGGAAAATTCAATTGTTTTAGTTTTCTCAAGTGTATTTATGGACTGCAAAATGGGAACATTTTAAAATCTGTGTACTTTCATTTCTATTCATGCTTGGATGACCAAGCCTAATATGCTCGCCTGTTGATGGTAGATGGGAGATGGACATTCAATGTGAATGCACTCTGTGGTGGAAAACATTCCTATACCCGCTTTGCGTGAGTCTTTTAATGCTGAAGAACATAATACCAAAAACCAGGTTGTCTTTTAAGTATTTATTCTCTGCGCCGAGAAGGTCCAATCATCACAACAGAATGCGTACAGTCTCAGTGAGGAAGAACCAAGAAAAAAGTGAACAAGCTTTCTTTATACAGAATGAGCAAAGGTGGGCCGATGGCCAATGTTACAGACATTTCAGTCTCAGACTGATAGGAACAACAATGGAAAACAAACGGTCAGCAACCCAAACAAGCGGCCCAAAGGCCTTGGTGGTGGAACATTCTCATACAACACAGTTAGTTATTGTGAACAGAGGGAGAACTCTTCTTCTGCACACCAGAGACACGGTGAAGTTCAACTGAGTTCAGAGATAAATTGACTTATGCATGAATACAATATACTGAGTAGAAATATATACTAAGTAAGTACAAATATATACTACGTAAGAAATTACCATTACAACTCTCACTCTGTGGTACAAGTAGCTAACAGACAATGTCAACTGCGAGCAAATGAAACGTGCCGAAGATGAAATGAAGACTTTCAAAAACAAGTTTGAAATAGAAATTGATTAGCATCACACTTACTCTCCTCTTCAGGTTATAGTGGTTTGGGGATTATTCCAGAATGCACCTGTTAAAGTAGGGAAACATCCAAATCAATAGATGATATAGTCCTACACTATATGGACAAAAGTAGGCGTACACCCAAACATTAGAACCAGTGGCTGCTGGTGGAACATGTTCTAGGTAGGGCTGTGCCACATCCAATACATTTCATCAAACATCCCGGTATGATATAATGCAAAAAAATGAAGGTATCAAAAACGCATTACTACTTTACAGTTAAATATTTAACATTTATTCCAACAGGAAAAAAAGCAGTAAATAACACTTTGATAAACACATCAGGACATCTTATTTTAGTCACCCTCACAGGGAATTCAGTATAATATAATAATATATATATACTAGTGCTGGGCAAGTTAACACGTTATTATTTAATTAATACATTTTTTCGCGCGTTAACGCAGTTTTTTTTTATTATTAAGCGACATTTTTAAAACAAGAACCGACCGGCAGCGAGCGGTGAACAGCTGTTTGTGTGGCGTCTCTTCCGTCTCTTCCTGTTTCCTTCACCTACATTCCCCTGGGTCCTAAGTCCCTCCATGTACAGCTTCTTATCACCCTCTATGTACCAACGTACATTTATAATAAATACCACACATATTACGGTAATCAGCGTTACATATGTGTCTGACCAAAATAAAAAAAAAATAAATGATTCATTTAAATTATTTGTTTAGAGTTTTTAAAGTGTTTTTGTTTGTAATATGTATAATAAGCATATCATTTAGTTATCGCTACTGAGAATTTAACAAACATAAAAAACATGACGTAGATAGGTTCTCAGTTTTCAAGGTGTATATTTAAAATTGCATCTATTACACACACGAAGATAAAGTTGTGAACACCGGCTGAATATCTATTATCAGAATCATTATAACTGTGTTATAACTGCTACTGTGTAAAGGGAATACTGCTGTTAAAAATAACCTGATTTGTTTAAAGTGTTTACAAACCAAATGTTATTGCCCTTTTGTTCATATAGCAGTACTTTTAAAATAAAAGTGCGCAATACACTACTTTTGAATTAATTATTGAATTTTGTGCATAACAATGAGATTAATCGCAAAGAAATCATGCGATTAAAAATTGTAATCGTTGCCCAGCACTAGTTTCTGAAAATGGTGCGTTTAATTATCGGTGGAAAGAAATGGACTGGTTTTACGTTGTTCCACGCAGAAGGAAATAAACTGACTCTCATTCAACAAACTTGTCTGTGGATGATGTACCTAATGCAACGCACATCAATTGTAACTTAAGGTAACTTAGGCTTACAATCAGTGCGTCAACCAGGTCACTCCTGAGGGAAAGACACCTCAGTAGCTCACTGGGCTCCTTTAACATTAGTCAAAACCTCACTAAAGTTGGAACTTTGTTTGGAAAACATCGGTACGTTTGGAACGTAACGGAGGAGAATCCACCACGAGGAGGGCTGCTTGGAGCAGTTCGGAGTACGTTTGGAGGACGGAGCTATGGTGCTAATGCTGTGGAGCAGCGGACCATCGGATCATCGCACGGCGTCCAACGCACAGAGAGGTGTGTGTAGCGCTACAGTTTATGGCCATTTAAATTGTGTGCACACATAACTGGGCATAAACCCAATGCATTGGTTGCCGAAGCGGGCGGACCAGGACAATAGACTTTGCATTTGACTGTTTGGTGCGGCGAGTTACTGACTATTTATCATGGAGAAGCACGAGGCGGCGTCGGACGAAACTACCGGGACTGGTGTGCTAACTGATGGTAAACCCAGCACTATGTCTGGTGGTGTTGAAACGCAAATGCAAAAACGTATAGTTAAGCTCACTGCAAAAGCGCTTGCTGATAAATTAGAAATGTTGCAAAATGGTAGAAAAGCTAAGCTAAATAAAGGAGGAACAGCTGCTTGTCGTAGCCCAACCACCCAGCTCTCCTCAGCAACAGTCGAGCCAGCTTGGGCTACAGTCGTAGAGCAGTCTTTGAGCTGTCCAGAGTCGAAAAGAGGCAATTTTGGACTGGATGTCAATCAGTCCGTGCCCCCCTTCATCAACAGGAAAGTACAGAGCTGCTGCTGGGACCCAGTGCCTGCCAGACCAGAAAAAGTAATAAGCAGCCGACCCTTCACCACCTCAGTAGAGGACAAGACGGTTGCATTAGCAGTTGTTCTGAACAGTACTGCTACCCCTGCACTAATATTAGTGCCATGGCTGAGGGCACACAACCCATCCCACCACAACCTCATCTGATGGAACCGTGTGCGTCTCCTGCAGAAACAACACATTGACCTTTTTTTGGGTGGAGACTTCAGATATTAAAGCCCTTTTTTGCCTGTCTCTCCCACCGTTACTGTTTAACAACCCTATTTTGAGGCTTTGCATTGAGGAGTCAGAGAAGAGAAACAAAAACAAGCAGAGAACAGTACAGAGAAAAAAAAACCCACTGAGATACATGATCATTTACCTAGGCAGAAACACTTCCTCATCCAAAAGGTTGAAGCCGACCTGTTTTTTTAAGTATATAAACTGATTTGATACATTTTGTTGTGTCACTGAAGTAATCGCTTACTTCGAAAGAGAAGGGGAAAAAAAAGACGAAGACAAGAGAATCAGAATCATTTATTTGCCAAAGTATGTTGCACATAGAAGGAATTTGACTAGGTGGATGGTGCATAACATTAAACAATCAACACCAGTGCAAAATACAAGACATGATTTAAAAATAGAAATTGACAGTAAAATATGGTGAAAAGACAGTATATACTAATAGGGAAAAGAGTGCATGGGTGTTTAAGAAGAAATTGTCCCAAAGTGTCAGAGTCAGTGGGGGACCCGGGCTTTGTTAATGAGCACAACTGAAGACGGGAATAAACTGTTCATGTGGCGTGAGGTCTTGGTCCTGATGGACCGCAGCCTCCTGCCAGATGGAAGGGGCATGAACAGTTTGTGTCCAGGGTGAGAGGGGTCGGCTACAATCCTTCTTGTTCGCTTCAGGGTCCTTGAAGCGAACAAGTCCTGGAGGGACAGCAGATTGCAGCCAATCACCCTCTCAGCAGAGCGAATGATGTGCTGCAGTCTGCCCTTGTCCTTGGCTGTGGCGTACCAGACCGTGATGGAGGCGCAGAGGATGGACTCAATGATGGCTGTGTAGAAGTGCACCATCATTGTCTTTGGCAGGTTGAACTTCTTGCCTCAGGAAGTACATGTCTAACTGTCTTTAGAGCGTTGAGCTCTAAGTTGTTCAGACCGCACCAGGTCACCAGATGGTCAATCTCCCACTTTTAGGAGGATTCATCCCCACCAGAGATGAGTCCAATGAGGGTGGTGTCATCCGCGAACTTCAGGAGCTTGACGGACTGTTGACTGAAGGTGCAGCTGTTGGTGTACAGGGAGAAGAGAAGAGGGGAAAGAACGCAGCCTTGGGGGGAACCGTGCTGATTGTCCGGGAGGCTGAGACATGTTTTCCCAGCTTCACACACTGCTTCTTGTCAGACAGGAAGTCTGTTATCCACTTGCAGCTGGGAGAGCTTGTCATGCAGCAGAGAAGGGATGATGGTGTTGAAGGCAGAGCTGAAGTCCACAAACAGGATCCTGGCGTAGGTTTCTGAGGAGTCCAGATGCTGGAGGATGAAATGAAGGGCCATGTTGACTGCGTCATCTACAGACCTCTTGGCTCTGTAGGTGAACTGCAGGGGGTCCAGGAGTGGGTCGGTGAGGGTTTTTAGGTGAGACAGGACAAGGCGCTCAAATAACCACAGAGGTCAGGGCGTTGGGCCTGTAGTGGTTAAGTCCTGTGATCCTTGTTTTTTTGGGGACAAGGATGATGGTGGAGGCCTTGAAGCAGGCTGGTACGTGGCATGTCTCCAGGGAGGTGTTGAAGATGTCTGTGAACACTGGAGACAGCTGATCAGCACAATGCTTCAGGGTGGAGGGGGAGACAGAGTCTGGGCCAGCTGCTTTGCGGGGGTTCTGACTTCTAAACAGCCTGTTGACATCTCTCTCCAGGATAGAGAGACTCGACACTGGGGAGGGGGATGGGGTACTGGGATGGGTGGTACAGAGGTATGAGGTCTGCTGAGCTGGGAGAGGGGGACCTGGTAGATGGGGCCAAGACTGTCCAATTGTCTTTCAAAGCGACAGTAGAACTCGCTCAGCTCGTATGCCAGGCGTAGCTCATTCATAGAGTGGGGGGTTTTAGGCTTGTAGTTGGTGATCTGTCTGAGACCTCTCCAGACAGAAGCAGAGTCACTTGCTGAGAGCTGGTGTTGCAGTTTCTCAGAGTACTGTCATTTAGCATCTCTCAACGCCTTGCTAATGTCACAGGAGTTCAGGCACAGAACAGACTTTATTTTGGACAGTGGACTGGTTCGGGTAGGCTCATCCAAGCTGGGAACCCCGCGCTCCACACCGGGTTGCGTGGGTTAGGACCAAACGGCACGGCGGAGGACCGGTCGAGGTGTTTGTCGGCAGTGTGGCCCCGTGGACCGATACCGGACAGATGGCAGGATCGACGGTGTGGTTTCCCGTGGACCGACACCAGAAGGCAGGCAAGATCGACTGTGTGGTTCCCTTGGTCCGACACAGGATGGCAGGCTTACGTCAACTGGGTAATCTCTGCAGAACGACTGGACACGGGATCTCCGAGAAACTCCGTGGGCTCAGGTTGGTAACCAACAACACAACCTGGCAACTGGCACACTAGTAGGAACAAGACAAGTGGCAGAGAGGAGAGAGGTCAGAACCGGGGATCGTAAGAACGGAAACTTACGGACAGAGGTAAGGGAGTACCAGGCTGAGTAGACTGTACGGACTGACAACCCAGACCTGCAAGACCAGGGTTGATATACTGCCAGGAGGTGATTAGTGGGATCAGGATCCGGTGTGTCAACCTGCAGGTGGTAATCAGTTGGATTGTCCGCAGCTGTGCACCAATCAGGGGTGTGGCCATGGGAGATGTCTGGAGGCAGGCAGAGGAAAAACACAGAACACATGGCATACAATAACAAACAGGGGAATGACAGAACACATGAGGAGAGGAGATCGGGGAAACAGAGTTTAACACACAAACAGATCAGACAGGGATCCTGAGCTTAACCTGTACTTTGCCTCCTTGAACATGTCCTTGTGCCCACTCCTAAATGAATGTTCCTTGTGCAACCTTAGCTGTCTGAATTTAGCTGTGAACCAGGGTTTGTCGTTGTTGTAACTCACCCTGGTGCTTGATGGAACACAGCTGTCCTCACAGAAGCTGATGTATGACGTCACAGCCTCATACTCATCCTGTGTACTCATCCAGATTGTTGGTAGCAGTCCTGAAAACATCCCAGTCTGTACAGTCCAAGCACAGCCGAAGATCCTCCATAGCTTCACTGGTCACTGCTTGAGTTTCCTCACCACAGGTTTACAAAGCTTTAGTTTCTGCCTGTATGCAGGAATCAGATGGACCATGACGTGGTCAGAGTGACCCAGTGCAGCACGAGGGACGGCGTGATAGGCCCCACTGATTGTGGTGTAACAGTGGTCTAAAAGGTTCTCCTCTCTGGTTGAGCATCTAATAAACTGTCTGTATTTGGGGAGTTCATGGCTGAGGTTTCCTTTGTTAAAGTCACCAAGGACAATAACTAAAGAGTCCGGGTAGGTCCGCTCCACACACAGTATCTGTTCGGCGAGTATCCACTGTGCCTCCTGCACGTTGCCCTGCGGTGGAATGTAAACACCGACTAGAATGAATGAAGCAAACTCACGGGGGGAATAAAAGGGTTTACAGTTTATGATTAAACATTCCAGATCAGGAGAACAGCGCTGTAGAAGCACTGTCACATCGTTACACCAGCCACTGTTGGTGTAAAAACAGATTCCTCCACCCTTCAATTTGCCGGAGAGCTCCGTGTCGCGATCCGCTCTCAACCACGTTTGCGGAGACACACAAGCGCACCGGCTTGTTTCCCTCTCCTACGGCGTTTCACTGCATGAGTAAAGGTGAGCGCACCTTTGACTAGAATGTCCAGTAATTCAACGGAAGTTAAAAGAAAAGTTGGAAGTAAGTCCGCTGGAGTTGTTCCCCTGATGTTTATGAGCTCATCTCTGGTGAAAGAGCTCCGGGTATCACAGCAGAAAACTGAATTTACAACAGAAACAACACAAAACAATGAGCACCAACACAATGAGGCATCTTGAGAAGAGAAGAGAAAAGAAGAGAAGAGAAGAGAAGAGAAGAGAAGAGAAGAGAAGAGAAGAAAAGAAGATTAATTTATTATATTTATTATCTTTTCTGACATACTATACAGTACATTTTTATAGTTTTATGAAAAAACAATACTATGATGTTTTCTAAAACATTTTTTTCTGACTATTTTATGGCAGACATATTTTCATGACATTGCGATAACTCTTTTATGGCAAACTGTACTATGACATTTTTATGACTCTTATGATATACTTTACATTACTTTTAATAAACATTTTTATGGCATAGTATAATCCAGTATTTTTTCATGCTACTTTTATGACATACCTCATTGACTTTGTATTGACTGTGTGTATTGACGTTTTTATGGCATACTATACCATGACATTTTTAATGAAATACTGTTTTATAAATTTATGGCATACTGTATTATGGAATGTTTTCAGCTTATTCATGGCATATTATTCTATGAGACTTTTAATGAAATTTTATGACATACTTAACTATGAAATGTTTTACAATATTTGAATTGCATACTATACTAGAGAACAATAAAAAAATTTTTTATGACATGCTATACTTGACATCTTTATGTCTTTATGAATTTCTTTGACAAACTATACTTTTTTTGCTATATATTTTTTCGGACTTTTCTGGCATACTATTCCTTTTTAAAGACATACTATACTATGATATTCTTATAATTTTTTTATGATACGTCTGTGGCTTAGTAAGCGAAGCGGGTCATCCTGTAATAGGGAGATTGCAGTTTGATTGACACCCACACTGTTCTTTATAGAAGCTCACTGCTTCTGTTTTGAGTTTTTTTTAAATGTTTTCTATACTATGACTTTTTTTATGAAGTTTGTATGGCATGATAAACTATGATGTGTTATGACACTTTTGTGGCATACTATGCTTTAATATTTTAAAGCCATTTCCCTGGCATACTAAACTGACTTTTTACATAATTTTCATGGCATAATATATGAATTGTTAATATATGGATTTTTATGGCATATTATTATTCATGACATACAATACTATGACTTTTTTCATGACATACTATACTATTATTATTTTAGGACAATTACAAGTCATACTTAAATATATTCTTTATGACATTTTTATGGCATACTATACTCATTTAGGACATGTTAATGACATACCAAACTTTCACATTTCTATGACATGCTATACTTTTATGGCATACTATGATACTTCTATGACATTTTTAACAAGTCTTTAATGGCATACTACAATATGATATTCCTTGATATTTTTATGACATATTGTACTATGATATTAAGTCATTTTATAACATACTGTACTTTCATATGTGTACGTTACGTTATTCAGTGTGGCTTTGTGGCACAAAGGCAGTAAAACTGCCTGTGCCAAAGCACACTGACTGTAATCCTGCGGGACTATTATTATTATTATCCAGAAAGTTTGGCGCGCTTCTCCTCACACAGCGTTGCCAACAGCGGCGCGAAAAATACATCCAGACGTGCGGCCTGGTCGGGAATAGTGTGCTATGACTTTTATAAGAGATTCGCCCAGCGGTTTTCCCAAAAATCCCCAGAAACTGAGCAAAATTTCTCCATTCACTTGAATGGGGTTTCGGCGTGAAGAGAGCAAAAAAACTCTTAACTTTGGGTCCATATTGACTAGCCATACTTTAACGTAGAAAAATGATTCAAAGTTTAAAACGTAGACAAAACGCTGGACATTATTGAGCCAAATGGACATTTTGATAGCTAGCACAGTTTTCATGAACTCACAGATTAAGTTTCAGGAAAATTTGGGTCTGTTTCTGACTTTATAATGGGTGTGTATTGGGCAGTTTAGAGTGCGTGATGTCACCGCTAGAGTGAAGAGCAGCTTGAAATTATTGTGAAAAAAATATTTGTCTTTTGCCACTGACTCCACAATTTTCACTCTTCATGCATAATTTCTGGATGGAAAAGTAGCTAATCTTGTCCTTGTCGTAAAAAACTGACTGTGGAATCCCACCGACTTACACATTTGGCACAGTAGCCTTTAATTGAGAGGAAAACCAACTTTCTGCTCCATAGAGACCAATGTTAAATCTTGCTTCAAAAACATCTTCGACAGAACACGGTACCCCATTTCTAAATCGCCTGTTCAGCCACATTTTTTACACTAGAGACACAATTTTCACATGATCTGTTCTTCAACTCAGCCTTCCTCTCATTTATTAATATCGGAGCAATAGGAGCTACGGTTATGGGGGTTTTGAGGATTTGTTTGAGATTTGTTTCCCTGCTTTTTCTCCATGAACAGGCTGCAGACACACAGGTGATTCTGATTGAGCTGTTGATGTTGATAAACACACAGACTCACAGACACACCCACACACATGACTTAGAGATATAGTGATGCAGCTCAGCCAATCAAATGTGGGTATTCTGACAAGTTTCCTGATTGGAGTGACATGTACACACACCATGACACAAGAGGGCGAGACGAGGAAAGACATCGCAGAGCAGGACAATAGTTAGGTAAGCTGAAAATGTTAAAACATAGGACAATCTCCAAATGAGAGATTGCCAGAGAGATCAGTCTTGAACCAAGAATGGTTAGACTCGTAGAGTCAAATTTCTCTCACGGACAGGTGTTTGTGATTGAGCTAATTAGTGAACACAGAGATATTCAGGGAAAGATCGTTAGACCTCCTGTCTGTCTGCCTGTCTCACTCACTCACTCTGTCTCTCTCTCTATCTTTGTGTCTGTCTCTCTCTATCATGCAGTCATTCAGGTCTTAGATATTTTTAGAGAACCCCCCCTCCCATTTCAAAATAAAAGCTCCACAGAGTGAATTCTAACTGGAATGCTTGTGATGAAGCCTGTCATTTAATAACCTCTGTGTTTGTGTGTCAAACATTATGAATATGTCTCCTCTCCCCCTCTCTCACCCACCCAGTCCCACCCTTTCAAAATAAAAGCCCCATAGAGTAACCGTATCTTAACATGAAGCTCAGAATGAGGTTCGTACAGAATACAAGATTCAATCCAAGAGTATGAATCTAAAATGCAGAAAAGAGAGAAGCGCTATCTCAATCGAACCTGAACGACACTACCGGTAACATCGGAGTGTATATATATTACGACGTCTTCGGGCAGTAGAAGCCACACTGTCAAAATTTCTTTAGGGATTTTCTAGTTAATAATACAATTAAGCTTGTAAGTGAACTATTCATGCAACATTGGAATCCTACAATAATAGTCAGACTTAAGGTATCACATTAAAAAAGGAGAATTTCTTAAAAATAATAGATATGCTGACAATAGCTGTAATGTAGTCTATAAACTGCCTCGAGAAGAAAGACACACACGTACTTGTTTCCAAATATGTTCCTACAAGATCGTGTGTCATACAGTAATCACAGTGCTATTATAAAATGGGTTATAGACCAGCTTCATTATTTAAATTAATTTGTTTCTTTGACTCTTCAATCCAACACTAACTGTTATTATATTTAAAAGGCATTATTACCTCTGGCCCATCTGCCACTATCTTTTTCTTTCCTCCGGATGTTGTAAATGAAGATGTACACTTATCGCTTTCACTGGGTGGTCATCCACAGATGACGTTGATTTACTCTGACAACCATCAGTAGGAAAAGTAGAACAAAATAAATATAAAACGCCATGTTCCTTCACACAATAATCTTTTCCCCATCCATCATTTGGGTGAACAACAGATCATTTATTTTTCCGCCCCAAACAGGCAAAGTAGCAACTGTAGTTGTAGCTGAGTTCTGACCTTGAGTCCAGTAGTCTATGTTCACCTAAGATTGTAAATAAACTCAACTGTTCAAACATTCAGTGATCTGTGTCTGTGGCTGCTTGCAACTTGGGAAAGATGGGGGCTTGTTTCATGTTGTGTCACAGTCACCCCCTGTCATAACAACAGTGTGGGCATGTACAATCATCTCCCTCACCTTTGATGGTTTAGTTGCACTTGTTAGGATGGGGCAGTTTACTCCTTTCTTAATAGTTCGTAGAGTTTGGTAACATCACATGAAACCAGCATATTCCCACACCAATTTACCCCTGACTAGAGCATATATAGGCAAAGTTTTAACCAGGTCCAGCAGCCATGGGGTTGTGAAGATCATCCTTTTCAATTTCCTGTAGAGTAGTAGCTCCCATCCATTATTAAATGCACATTTAAGCTGTCTGATTCTTTACTGACTGTATCATCAATCTCTGTCTCGGCATCCTCCTGTCCTCTCAGTCTAAGATGACTCTCTAACTGTTATGGGGTTGTGTAGGTGGACCCAAACGCACGCTCACACAGCAGATTTTAATCCAGCCAAGGACTGTATCTTTAATGATGCAGGAGGAAACAAAACAATGAACAAACAAAAACAACGGCAAACTGTCCAGCGGATAAAAGTCACTCCCTTTTCTCCACTGGAGTCGGGAGGGAAACTCAACCGATGCCGGAACAGACAGCCTCCGGAGTCGGGAGAGAAACTCGACCGTACTCTCACCTGGACACGGTCTGGAGGGACAGGACGGCGCGACTGTGTGGAGGACCAAGGTCCGACACAGTAAAGCAAGAGGAAGGGCTTCGACCGGTGTACTCCGTGGTACTACGCAGGGGAGCAAAAGAAAAACAGAAAGGTAACGATCTTCACTGAATCGGTGTTCAGACTTACGTGGGAAAAGGCCAGACTGGTAACCGGACGGACTGACGACGTGCCGGGGAAACGCCGTGGTATTTAAGCCAGCCGGCGGCGATCACCGGAATGAGCCACAGCTGAGCCTAAGGAGGGGGGCGTGGTAGAGGGTGGAACACGGGAGTGGAAACTGTAGGCTGAGACAAAAACAAAACGTAAGCACATGGCCCTCAATAACAAAACAGACAGGGGAAAAAACAGCTGGGCCTCACGTACTGCCCTCTCGATCTCCCAGGTGACAGCACCGAGCACGTACGAGGCGGGCAGGATGGTGTCGGGAGTAGTGTCTCCTTCTTCTGGGGCAAACTGACGGGAGAGTGCGTCCGGCTTGGTGTTCTTGTGGCCCGGCCGATAGGTGATGGTGAAATTGAAATTGAATCGGGTGAAGAACAACGCCCAGCGGGCCTGGCGAGAATTGAGGCGTCTAGCCGTATGGATATATTCCAGATTCCGGTGGTCGGTCCATACGATGAAAGGGAGCACCGATCCCTCCAGCCAGTGCCTCCACTCCTCCAAGGCTAATTTGACCGCCAACAGTTCACGATTGCCTACGTCGTAGTTTCTCTCTGCCGGGGAGAGTCTACGGGAGAAGAAAGCACAGGGATGGAGTTTAGAGTCAGAAGCTGACCGCTGGGATAGGACGGCTCCGACTCCGGTGTCCGAGGCGTCCACCTCGACGACAAACTGGTGGGTCTCGTCTGGGTGAACCAGGATTGGAGCCGAGGCGAACCGCTCCTTGAGGGCACGAAAAGCCTTGTCGGCCTCTGGGGTCCATGAAAAAAACACCTTGGAGGAAGTGAGTCGTGTCAGCGGTTCTGCCGTTCGGCTGTAGTCCCGGATGAACCGCCGGTAGAAATTAGCAAACCCCAGGAACTGCTGGAGCTTGGATAGTTATTTGATTCAAACCTCTGTAATCGATGCAGGGACGGAGGCTCTTGTCCTTCTTGGAGACGAAGAAGAAACCCGCTCCCACAGGTGAAGATGAGGGACGTATGATGCCTGCGGCGACAGAGTCCGTTATATATTTCTCCATAGATTCGCGTTCTGGACGGGAGAGATTATATAGCCGGCTCGTGGGAAGTGGGGCACCCGGGAGCAGGTCGATAGCACAGTCGTAGGGGCGATGAGGAGGAAGTGAATGCCTCTCCTAAATCCATATACTCCCGGGGCACAGCGGAGAGGCTAGGACCGGTGTCAGGTCTGCTGGGAGGAAGAGCTTGACGGGGAACCGCAGATCTGAGGCAGCGGGAGAGGCAGGCGGAACTCCAGCCGGTGATTCTACCCCCAGCCCAATCGATCTGTGGATTATGCTCCTTGAGCCAGGGGAGTCCTAGGACCAGGGGTGTTAGAGGTGAGGGAAACACGTAGAACCGGGTCTTCTGACTGTGATTACCGGACACGTGCAGGGAAATTGGCTGAGTCTGGTGTGTTATCTCTGCCAGTGAACTGCCATCCAGTGCGCTCACCAGCTGAGGGTGCTCTAACGCCTCCACTGGGATTCCTTGACTCCTAATAAACGCAGTGTCCAAAAAGTTCTGTTCAGCCCCTGAATCAATGAGTGCCGACAGGTGAACAGGCCCAGATGATAAACTCAGGGTGGCAGGAAACAGTGATCGAGGCTTGGACTGTGGAACTCTGCTTGAATCGCTCGCCAGTATCCCCACTCTTACCGGCGAGCTCTCTCTTTTGGCCGAACAGAGCAAACGGCCACGTGGTGTTCCGACTCACCACAGTAGAGGCAGCTTCCTGAGCGGATGCGTCGCTCTCTCTCCTCCGGAGAGAGATGAGTCTGCCCGAGCTGCATCGGCTCCTCCGGCTCCAAAGGGGGAGGTGCCAAGGTAGGAGACCGGGAGCGCGCAGGGCTGTACCGTCGGAACGGGCTTGGAAACTGAAGGCTGGAGCCGGGGGCAAACTGACGCGCAGGATCGGAAGGCCTGTAGTTCCTCTCCCGACGGCGTTCCCGGATACGGTTATCCACCATGATCGAGAGAGTGAAGAGCTCCTCTAAGGACTCCGGCTCCTCCCGGACCGCGAGCTCATCCTTCAAAAAATCCGAAAGACTGTTCCAATATATTCCCTTGAGCGCCTCCTTGCCCCAACCGGACTCCGTGGCCAGAATCTGGAAGTCCACAGAGTACTCCGCTGCGCTGGTGGAACCCTGACGAAGACTGAGCAGGCGCTGAACAACATCCCTGGTGTAAACCGGGTGGTCGAATACCCTCTTGAACTCCTCTAAAAAGTGCTCGTAGGGGACCCGGTCTGAGCTGCGTCTGTGGAGCCAAGCTTCCGCCCAGACCAGCGCCTTGCCGCGCAGCAACCCCACCATATAGGCTACCTTCGCATTGTCCGAAGCAAATGTGCGGGGTTGCTGTTTAAAAACAAATCCACGCTGGAGCATGAACCCTCGACACTCCCCGGACGCTCCATCATAGGGCACCGGAGAGGGAACAAAAGACTCATGGATACTGGATGAGTCCTCAGTGACCGGCTCCGGGGAAGGAGAACGGCGCAGCGTGAAATCCTGCATAAAGCCTCCTATCTCCGCTACCTGGGACCCGATAGAACGCTGGGAGTCCAGTAGCTCCTGCAGCACCTGATGGAGTGGGAGGAAATCGCCCTCTGCAGATGGTCTGCAGAGAGAGATGCTGCTGCGGCGGCTGCGTCCATAATTGGTCAGTCCGTTCTGTTATGGGGTTGTGTAGGTGGACCCAAACACACGCTCACACAGCAGATTTTAATCCAGCCAAGGACTGTATCTTTAATGATGCAAGAGGAAACAAAACAATGAACAAACAAAAACAACGGCAAACTGTCCAGCGGATAAAAGTCACTCCCTTTTCTCCACTGGAGTCGGGAGGGAATCTCAACCGATGCCGGAACAGACAGCCTTCGGAGTCGGGAGAGAAACTCGACCGTACTCTCACCTGGACACGGTCTGGAGGGACAGGACGGCGCGACTGTGTGGAGGACCAAGGTCCGACACAGTAAAGCAAGAGGAAGGGCTTCGACCGGTGTACTCCGTGGTACTACGCAGGGGAGCAAAAGAAAAACAGAAAGGTAACGATCTTCACTGAATCGGTGTTCAGACTTACGTGGGAAAAGGCCAGACTGGTAACCGGACGGACTGACGACGTGCCGGGGAAACGCCGTGGTATTTAAGCCAGCCGGCGGCGATCACCGGAATGAGCCACAGCTGAGCCTAAGGAGGGGGGCGTGGTAGAGGGTGGAACACGGGAGTGGAAACTGTAGGCTGAGACAAAAACAAAACATAAGCACATGGCCCTCAATAACAAAACAGACAGGGGAAAAAACAGAGGAGCACACACTAGAGGCAGACAGGAATCCTAACACCAACACTGGAGCTCTTTGGGCTTAGAGGGGGATTTTAGTTTTGATCAGC
The DNA here is from genome assembly GCA_032191485.1 of Leptoclinus maculatus. Taxonomy (NCBI): domain Eukaryota; kingdom Metazoa; phylum Chordata; class Actinopteri; order Perciformes; family Stichaeidae; genus Leptoclinus; species Leptoclinus maculatus. The sequence continues at coordinate 172,987 of JAVDOI010000004.1, forward strand.
TGTTTCAAAATCTAATAACGAAGTCAATAATTAGAAATTAATATATTACAGTGAATTGTAGTAATTGTGTTAAATTCAACATTTATTAAACAAGATTAGACATGTTTTGTCTCGTTCAGAGCTAATTTCACCAAACTGCATTGCATTTTGGTGATTTTTATTCGCTAACATCTTTTTGCCTGTTCAACAACTGTCCCATAACATAATGATGACCAAATGGACATTTATAATGATGTTACTTAGACTACAAAATCTCTTTCATTTACGAAAAACACCAAAGAAAAGTAGCCTTTGGTTAAAGTAAAGTAGCCTGTGGTTAAAGTAGAGTAGCCTGTGGTTAAAATAGAGTAGCCTGTGGTTAAAGTAGAGTAGCCTGTGGTTAAAATAGAGTAGCCTGTGGTTAAAGTAGAGTAGCCTGTGGTTAAAGTAGAGTAGCCTGTGGTTAAAATAGAGTAGCCTGTGGTTAAAATAGAGTAGTCTGTGGTTAAAGTAGAGTAGCCTGTGGTTAAAGTAGATTAGCATGTTGTTAAAATAGAGTAGCCTGTGGTTAAAGTAGAGTAGCCTGTGGTTAAAGTAGATTAGCATGTTGTTAAAGTAGAGTAGCATGTGGTTAAAGTAGAGTAGCCTGTGGTTAAAGTAGAGTAGCCTGTGGTTAAAGTAGAGTAGCATGTTGTTAAAATAGAGTAGCCTGTGGTTAAAGTAGAGTAGCCTGTGGTTAAAATAGAGTAGCCTGTGGTTAAAGTAGAGTAGCCTGTGGTTGTGGTTAAAGAAGAGTAGCCTGTGGTTAAAATAGAGTAGCCTGTGGTTAAAGTAGAGTAGCCTGTGGTTAAAGAAGAGTAGCCTGTGGTTAAAGTAGAGTAGCCTGTGGTTAAAGTAGAGTAGCCTGTGGTTAAAGTAGAGTAGCATGTGGTTAAAGTAGAGTAGCCTGTGGTTAAAGAAGAGTAGCCTGTGGTTAAAGAAGAGTAGCCTGTAGTTAAAGTAGAGTAGCATGTGGTTAAAGTAGAGTAGCCTGTAGTTAAAGTAGAGTAGCCTGTGGTTAAAGTAGAGTAGCATGTGGTTAAAGTAGAGTAGCCTGTGGTTAAAGTAGAGTAGCATGTGGTTAAAGTAGAGTAGCCTGTGGTTAAAGAAGAGTAGCCTGTGGTTAAAGAAGAGTAGCCTGTAGTTAAAGTAGAGTAGCCTGTGGTTAAAGAAGAGTAGCCTGTAGTTAAAGTAGAGTAGCCTGTAGTTAAAGTAGAGTAGCCTGTAGTTAAAGTAGAGTAGCCTGTAGTTAAAGTAGAGTAGCCTGTGGTTAAAGAAGAGTAGCCTGTGGTTAAAGAAGAGTAGCCTGTAGTTAAAGTAGAGTAGCATGTGGTTAAAGTAGAGTAGCCTGTAGTTAAAGTAGAGTAGCCTGTAGTTAAAGTAGAGTAGCCTGTAGTTAAAATAGAGTAGCCTGTGGTTAAAGTAGAGTAGCCTGTGGTTAAAGAAGAGTAGCCTGTGGTTAAAGAAGAGTAGCCTGTAGTTAAAGTAGAGTAGCATGTGGTTAAAGTAGAGTAGCCTGTGGTTAAAGAAGAGTAGCCTGTGGTTAAAGAAGAGTAGCCTGTAGTTAAAGTAGAGTAGCATGTGGTTAAAGTAGAGTAGCCTGTAGTTAAAGTAGAGTAGCCTGTAGTTAAAGTAGAGTAGCCTGTAGTTAAAATAGAGTAGCCTGTGGTTAAAGTAGAGTAGCCTGTAGTTAAAGTAGAGTAGCCTGTAGTTAAAGTAGAGTAGCCTGTGGTTAAAGTAGAGTAGCCTGTGGTTAAAGTAGAGTAGCCTGTGGTTAAAGTAGAGTAGCATGTGGTTAAAGTAGAGTAGCCTGTGGTTAAAGAAGAGTAGCATGTGGTTAAAGTAGAGTAGCCTGTGGTTAAAGAAGAGTAGCCTGTGGTTAAAGTAGAGTAGCCTGTGGTTAAAGTAGAGTAGCCTGTGGTTGTGGTTAAAGAAGAGTAGCCTGTGGTTAAAATAGAGTAGCCTGTGGTTAAAGAAGAGTAGCCTGTAGTTAAAGTAGAGTAGCCTGTGGTTAAAGTAGAGTAGCCTGTGGTTAAAGTAGAGTAGCCTGTGGTTAAAGTAGAGTAGCATGTGGTTAAAGTAGAGTAGCCTGTGGTTAAAATAGAGTAGCATGTGGTTAAAGAAGAGTAGCCTGTAGTTAAAGTAGAGTAGCCTGTGGTTAAAGTAGAGTAGCCTGTGGTTAAAGTAGAGTAGCCTGTGGTTAAAGTAGAGTAGCATGTGGTTAAAGTAGAGTAGCCTGTGGTTAAAGTAGAGTAGCCTGTGGTTAAAATAGAGTAGCCTGTGGTTAAAGTAGAGTAGCCTGTGGTTGTGGTTAAAGAAGAGTAGCCTGTGGTTAAAATAGAGTAGCCTGTGGTTAAAGTAGAGTAGCCTGTGGTTAAAGAAGAGTAGCCTGTGGTTAAAGTAGAGTAGCCTGTGGTTAAAGTAGAGTAGCCTGTGGTTAAAGTAGAGTAGCCTGTGGTTAAAATAGAGTAGCCTGTGGTTAAAGTAGAGTAGCCTGTGGTTAAAATAGAGTAGCCTGTGGTTAAAGTAGAGTAGCCTGTGGTTGTGGTTAAAGAAGAGTAGCCTGTGGTTAAAATAGAGTAGCCTGTGGTTAAAGTAGAGTAGCCTGTGGTTAAAGAAGAGTAGCCTGTGGTTAAAGTAGAGTAGCCTGTGGTTAAAGTAGAGTAGCCTGTGGTTAAAGTAGAGTAGCCTGTGGTTAAAGTAGAGTAGCCTGTGGTTAAAGTAGAGTAGCCTGTGGTTAAAGAAGAGTAGCCTGTGGTTAAAGTAGAGTAGCCTGTGGTTAAAGTAGAGTAGCCTGTGGTTAAAGTAGAGTAGCATGTGGTTAAAGTAGAGTAGCCTGTGGTTAAAGAAGAGTAGCCTGTGGTTAAAGTAGAGTAGCCTGTGGTTAAAGTAGAGTAGCCTGTGGTTAAAGAAGAGTAGCCTGTAGTTAAAGTAGAGTAGCCTGTGGTTAAAGAAGAGTAGCCTGTGGTTAAAATAGAGTAGCCTGTAGTTAAAGTAGAGTAGCCTGTAGTTAAAATAGAGTAGCCTGTGGTTAAAGAAGAGTAGCCTGTAGTTAAAATAGAGTAGCCTGTAGTTAAAGTAGAGTAGCCTGTGGTTAAAATAGAGTAGCCTGTGGTTAAAGTAGAGTAGCCTGTGGTTAAAGTAGAGTAGCCTGTGGTTAAAGTAGAGTAGCCTGTAGTTAAAGTAGAGTAGCCTGTAGTTAAAGTAGAGTAGCCTGTGGTTAAAGTAGAGTAGCCTGTGGTTAAAGAAGAGTAGCCTGTGGTTAAAGTAGAGTAGCCTGTGGTTAAAGAAGATTAGCATGTGGTTGAAGAAGAGTAGCGTGTGGTGTCTGGGGGAAGTGGAGGATGGCATGGAAAACAATACACCGTTTTGAGAAATAAATGTCCTTTTTGTGTTACTTTTACTGCACCAGCGCAACAAAGACACAGTCCAGACAAAGACACTATTTCAATGTACTTATTGGCTTTTGAGTTCGTATTAAGAAAGACTTTAAGAAATGTTAACACATCGTTGTTTTTTAATATGCACCTCTAAATTACAATACCTAAAACTGAAATTAGACTAATAAACATGTGCTCACATGGTACATAATCCAGTGGCGGGCCGTGCATTGTATACCTGGGCCTTCACTGCTGTCCTGCAGCTGAAACACAGCTACGGTTATTATTTGTTTTGTGTAAAAATGAAGCTCAACACCTATAAATACACTAACTGCAGAGAATACGCTGAGAGTGCGTCTCCTCTCTGCTCTGACTGCAGCGTCTCCTCTTCTGTGAGAGTAACTGTGAGAGCTTTGGGGCGGAGGAGGGGCTCACGGCAGCACCCGCTGCTCGTTCACCACAGTAACTGTAGAACGTACGTGTTTTAATGTCATCGAGTCAAAACACCAGAAAAGTCTCCAACAACACCAGAACAAGTCTCCAACAACACCAGAACAAGTCTCCAACAACACCAGAACAAGTCTCCAACAACACCAGAACAAGTCTCCAACAACACCAGAACAAGTCTCTAGATTTGTCGCTAGTAGCTTTTGACAAAAAAAGTCTCCATGAGGGTTTGGAAAGTCGCCAGATTTAGCGAGAAAGTCGCCATGTTGGCAACACTGGCACCGGCTAAATGTGTCCCCAGAGCAACATTGGACGTAACAATAGTTCCTATCACATATAAAACCAAACAAAAATCCATCTTCATAAAAACAAGTTGTACAAATAATAATATACAAACAAGCATATTAAAGCTACTGCAGATGTAAAAACAAACGCATTTAACTTACCAGAGCTGCTGTTCACTATTTAAAGACAAAGTCCATCCTCCTTTCTTTGTTAATAAAGAGTTTAATCTCACGGTTGTTCAGTACATCCGTGTGTTTTAGTTCCAGTAAGAAGTCCTTCTGGATTCATGGACGCCAGTGAAGACGGTCGAGCCTCCCCAGTTGTATTTCCTGAATACGTTTTAATGCGTTTGAGGCTGAGACAGAGGCAGCAGATATTGGGATTGTCACCGCCCAACATGTCGGGCTAGCCCACTGACCAATCACGTATGGCTAGGCCAGCTAGAAGGCTCTGACACGTCAAAGAATACGCCCAACATGTCAAACTAAAGATCTGATTGGTTGAACACTATGACAATCAACAATATCGTCCCCATTCACTTAAACTGCACATGGATTCACTTGTGAGTCTGCAGGCCTCGGGCCTCTCTTCTTACCTAGAGACACAGAGGTGAAATCTGATTGGATAAAAGCTCTACTTAAAACAAGCTGCACTGGAAGCAGAGCAACTGAGGAAGACAGTAGCTGTGCAATGAGAAAATAAGATAATGGGAAAATATTTTATAAATTATAATACATGTAGTGTATTTAAGAAAGATTATTAAATTATAAAATAGCTATAACTTTGTGATTCTGTTTAGGCCAGCAGAGAAGGCCTTGAAGGCCCTGACGGCCCGTCACTGACATAATCATATATTTAGGCCCCGATGTTGAAAACAATTTCCATTTTAAATACAAGTGTAACCAGGCGTTACATCTGTTTAATTTGTTTACTTGAATGTGACAGGACATTTTATTTTCAAAGACTGCAAAACTTTCATTCTGACTGTGGTTGAATGAAAACTACAATATTACACTCCACAGTCAGTGCTACAGTATGCAACGAACTCTGTCCCCCAAGATTGAGGAAAGAAAAGGGTAAACATGCTGTTTTGTGAAAGTCTTAGTAAAGTTTATTAATCATGTATATACACTGAATACCATTGTCTCTAAACCTGAGTTGTCATTTTCAAACCAGTTGAATCGACAATTTGAATCTAACAAATACAGGCAACCCCTGCACACCTGCTCACGCTAAAAGATAATATCCAGCTTGTGTTGATAATCCTTTTAGGCTCAACTGATGCTTCATTACGGGGATGCACACAATAACTTGTCAACACACCTGTCACTCTGGGTGGGTGGCATGGAAAATTCTCCTCAAACGGTGAAGAATTGTCACAACAAAGTTTCAGCTCCTAAATCAATTAATGGATTTATTGTGGTAACAGCTGCCAGGTTTCTCTCAGGACTTGGGGGTGGAGGGGTGGGGGGGGTATTGTCTGTCTGGGTTCCTCTAACGAGGCCCAGATGAATGAACATGGAAGAGAACTTAATTAGGACACACTCCCATTTTTCTCTGCCTCTGTCAACGGGTTTCTTTGTCTTTTACAGTTTCATCATTGCTTTGAATTAATCTTCTGGAACAAGTGATAAGCTGGCAAAGACAGACACTGGACAGTTACCGGACCTTCGCAGGAAGACAGAGGGGGAGAAGGGGTCGAGGAGAGAGATGTCAGCGAATGACTGTGGATCAATGTCCAGGAAGAAAAATGGCTGTATGGCACCTGGGGCTTCTAGCTACTTATGAGCCCTTAAACAGGTGAGAAACACCATCGACGTCTCGCTAAGCTGAGTGTTTACTCTCTACAGAGGACATCAAAGGCAGAGAGACGCTAAGGTTATTTACATGTTTTACCATGATAGGGCGAGGGCATGAGATCCACCCGCATTTCTCTTTTCTTTTGCATTTTTCTTTTCTTCCGTGACTGTGCTAGTGCATATATAAACTGTTGTTCTGGCATGTTCTTCATGATAAGCTCAGTGCTCAGGGGAGATTTCAAAACGTAACACTTCCCTTTCCACTCATCATAGATCCCTCTTTCAAGTTTGCTGTAAACAGACCTAAATTAATTACCAACAAAATGGAGGTTCCTGTCTTTTCCTCTTGGCCTCGAAGACAGGCTGTGTTTAAAAGAATGCTGCGCATGTTGCAGTTGACGAGGCCGTATCTTCATGTATGTGACATTAGTTTCTACACAAACACAGAGCCAGAAGGGGGCTTGACCAGGTCTTGTTACAGGCCAAATAATCGACCATGAATGACCAAAGGAGATGACAATTCAATCTTTAGACGACTTGAGGAGGGGGGAGGATATACAATTACAGTTGAGATAAACCCTCAAACGGTAGTAGTTGTTCCGGAATATATAGAATATAGTTTACATTTTACTCAAGCCCCTTTTACACAGAGATTCCGTAATACTGCCATTACGATTTTACCTTGCAGAGCAGCTGGATTCTCACGATGTCACGAGATCCCCCGAGAACCACGGGATCTCATATCACACTAAAATCCATCATCAGGCTTCAGGAACAGTTGTGTCAGAGCACAGACCAATAAGCGTCCTGTACTGAGCTACCGGCAGCTATGGGTGTGGTTATGGTTTTGTGCAAGACAACACAGAGAGGCAACTGTTCGTTCAAAACAACAATGGCCTCTCTGAAGAGGTCAGTGCAGATGCTGCTTCAGCATCATTTATATCGGAACTGGAAAATATTTCTCCATTAAAAGAAAAGCAAAAGTCGGCACTGAAGGCTTTTCTCCTTGAAAAAGTTGTGATTGACTGATGGTTCAGCCAGTCACCTTCCAAGTAGTTTTTAAAAGTGCTTGCCCAATTCCATCAGTTTCGAATGACGGCTTCTCAGATGGATCTGTGTAACAAACCGTCTGGCGGGTTAGGTTCATAAAGATCCGCCATTATGCCGGTTTTTCTTTTTTACACTGAACCAAACAACGCTGGTATAAAGCTGCCCCCCAGTGTGGTTTTACATGCATGCTGGCACTCCGGAACGGCGTGACGTGTAACATAACAGCATCGGCGTCTAGTTTAACCGGATCCAGCTGCTTTTTGGTGCGAATGCGCTGTAAGAAGTAAACACAGCCCTGCGGCCTCCCCTCTTTCTGAAGTGTTCCAGCCTCGACAATAGTAAAGAACGTTTGGTGCATCCGAAGTTTACTTATTTTCTCTCTTAACAAAAAAACAGATTTTTATCACAGAGGTTAGTTCTAACCACGATTGTTCATTGGAAACAATCGTTTTTGGCTTTTTTGTGGATGAGTTCTGAATATTGCAGGGAGCAATGGAACAAGAAGCAGCAACCAAAGTGAGCTGTTGGATGAAGACTCTTCAGTAAGGGGACCGTCTTTGCTGTTTCCTCCTGTGTGCAGCGTAGAATCAGATCGCAGGTTGCCGTTATTGTTGAGAGACATCTTTATTCTGATGTTCGGCTGTGCTATAAACGGAGACATCAGTTGCTCTTCTTGTTTCTGACTAAATAGCTGCTCAAGGTGTGTTTGCTGTAGTATGAAGCTGCACTTGCTGTTACCATGGTAACCATGTGTGTCTGCAAACTTTTAAAATGATGTTATTTTATATAAACAGACATACTGGTCTATTAGCTGGGTAGAGAGCAGCAACTTATTTACATGACAAAGTCCCACATTAGTAATTTGACTTGCCCACCTTTGTGCACAGAACAAGGCCCAAAACAGTGATTAGGATGCTCAAAGGACCTTCAAGGTTCTCAAGGTCACACCCTTGACGTCCATTCCAGAATGCATCTCACTGTCTGCAGCCCATCTCTTGTTAGAAGCACAGAGCTGACGCAAGAGGCAGACTGCAGCATCAGAGGACGGGACCGTCAACCTGATCAAGTGCACTGACACATCAGACGGGGTTAAAGGAAGACAAGAGTGTGTGTGTGTGTGTGTGTTTGTCGTATGTGTGTGTACATTTGTGCTGTCAACCCAGGAGTGATACGATCTCTGGGTCGGGTGTGTGTTTGCTTTCATGATGAGTCATTTTTTTAGCATTCAGTGCAAGGGCTGACACACACACACACACACACACACACACACACACACACACACACACACAGGTCATCTTTTTCTGCCTCTATGCACACGTGAGGTGTTTTACTTTTCCACCTGAACCTGTAAACAAACACATACACACCAAATACTCACATTGTCCCTTCAACACACACTTACAACCTTTCTCTCCGTCTTCCACTTGCTCTCTCTTCCTCACACACGCTCACGCTCACACTCACACTCACTTGCGTGCTTTTCAGCTCCGGCGGAGAAGTGCGAAAAGGTCAGTGCTCTCAGGAAGCGGCGCTGCTGCTGATGAAAGTGGAAAGGCAGCAGATGAATTGACCTGTTATTGGCTCAGTGTTTCAACTCCAGATGAGCTCTAAACTGATGGGGCGTCTGCTTCTAATTTGACTGTTTGCCTGTTTGCTGTAAAGCACACAACACACACCGTTTCCTCAGTTGCCTCAACTGTTGTCTTCCACACTGTGAAAGGATCCCTGTAAAAGTGGATGTTTAGACCAAAATAACAGACCAATATTGTGCTGTTATCATCAAGGCTGAAGGTCTAAAACCCAGCTAGTGGCGATGACAAGATGAAGTTTTTGCTTCAGCGTTATCGATTGAGGGACTAAATGTCAAACTTGTCCTTACGTGGGACAACAGGAAATAGCATGAGTTCATCAAAATAAACAGGGTTAATGTCTTTGTCCCAAGGATGGTATTGTCAGAGAGAGTATGAAGTGTCCACACATTCATACCTCCCCAATATGGGGATAACAGCACACGTTTTCAGACAGTCTCCCCTGGAAGCCATCCATAGTGCTGCACATGGTTGTACACAGGAAAAGTGCCACAAATAGTTATGTAAGAAATGAAAAATCTTTAAAAACCTCCACTTGTCTTTATTTGCTAATCAGCTCATGAACCAACCAGATGTGACCGAGGCTCACCTGAGGGTGTGGAGCTCACCTGTCTGTGTGTCTCATGCTGTTGATGCCAGGATTCTCCTGATAAGATGATGCATCACATTCACGAATAAACTACTGTGATTATAGCTTATAGTGATCACGTCTGTCGTGGTCAAATTGATCACTATAAGCTGATGTTTATTAGAACTTATTATTTTTCGATTGTCTGTATTTCTGATGGAGATTACTCTCTAACTGACATTTGTATATATATTACATGAATACAAAGTTATTTCAGTCAGGAACACTCTCGTCATAGATTTTTAACCATTTATTGTAACAAAAGAAATACAGTTAAACTTGGCGCTGGTGGCTCCGCTCTTAAAATGTTCCTTGGATTTAGCCAAGCAGCTACTAAGCCAAAACAGGGAGCACCATGCATAAACCCCCCGGGTATACAAGAATGAGCCTGAAGTAAACTTTGAATACCATTTCAACCATTTGCTATGCAAGATGAACTCTGAACTAGAAAGGGTGGAAAGCAGTACGGTCTGTAACAGCATAGGTGTAGAAAGGATCAGTGAGGAGGGAGTCCTATTTAAATGAACCTCCTTGAGGTGAGGGTGGGCTGTGATTGGTGTGTGGCCGATTAGAAGCGATGATTCAATCGGCTGGCTGTCAGCTGGAGACGTATGACCTCCGTGTCCTACATGAACTAACGCGATGCGTCATGAAACAACAGCTTCACTATTATCTGGCTCACTGCAGATTGAGGCTTGGCTGGTTTTCGTCTGGCTCTGTGTCCCTGCAGTGCGGATGGTGCATGCATATGAAGGGTGTCCTTTGCCGGGGCTCCTCAACCGCTAACCCACTAAGCGGCATGGAGGGAGGCGGACACCATTCACCTGCATGTGCTGCCTGAACTGCGCTGGTGCAGATCCGGTTGAGGATCGGGAGAGTTTCACCACGGGGACATCGTGTCACCAGGCACTATCAATCTACTTGACGAGGACCGCTTCAACCATAGGTGCTTTCCCCATGCGCATCCGTTTTTTAATTGAGAGAAAATGACTTTGTCTTCACGTCATGATTTCAATGAGCACGCAGCACGGGTTACTGCGAGGCAAAGTATCGCTGGAGTAAAGAAACTAAACAAAAATGTTATTAACGTTAGCCTACCGTATTCAAATGTTTTTCCATATGTTTTCATTCATGAAAAGACCATAATGAACACTGTAAGTGGACTGCTTAATTATTAGTAGCTAAATGTAATCAGCATTTGTTAGGATTCTTTCCCAAGCCTTTTGATCATTGTAACCATGGTCACTGTAAGCAGTCTCTGGACACGCTGTGACTCAATACTTTACCCTAATAAAACCACATACATGATGTCCACAATATGACCCACACACATCTTACTCAACTCCTGATGCACCTACACAAAGGGGGGAGGGGTCAATGAATATGAACCCTACATGTTACTAATATTAGGGCTACAGTCAGTCACGGTGTTACTATTACTTACTAATACTTTTTGGATGTGTTTTTATGCACTCTGGCGCCTCATTGTTTTATGTCTTAATCATTGAATAATTGAAATGTATACTCAAAAGCTGTTGTTTACGTTCCAGATTCATTTTGAATTGAGATGTTAGAATGTTAGTATTTATTTGTTATTGGTATTGAGTAGAAATAAATACTTCATGACTGATATAATTCAACAGCACACTGAATAATCTTTAACAGAATCTGTTTGGGCTGCTTGAAAGACTGCGTTTAGGTTTGGGAAGATGTCAAGGTCGAGCACTCTTTTCCTGTTTCCTGTTTGAGTTTTACTGCAGAGTTACGACTAGGACCGGCTCTCCGAAACGCTGTCAAAAACCAACATTTTCATCAGGTTTCTAAGCCTCATCTTATACTACATTTGTTCCTGATTACTTGTATCTAGATGTTGAACCAGAACCAAAGATCTCAGTCATCGCGCACTCGGATTTGAAGTCTTTACAGCTACAAGTCTAGTTAACCCGCCGAATGCTGCAGACTGGGCCAAGTTCTGGACTCTTTCCAGCCTATCAGCCTTCAAGACCTGATGGACTTAATTAACAAAACAAAGCCATCATCTTGCCCCCTGGATGTTATCCCATCCTCTCTATTTCAGAAAGTTCTGCTGTAACATCTATTGTTAATTCCTCATTGTCTACAGGAATTGTCCCCTCCTATTTTAAGCATGCCACTATCCAGCCTATATTAAAGAAACACAATCTAGATCCGGCATTGCCTATGAACTATAGGCCCATATCAAAACTGCCTTTCCTATCAAAAATCTGAGAGAAAGTGGTGGCAAACCAACTTACTGCTGCACTGGAGATGCACAACATGTACGACAAATTCCAGTCTGGGTTTCGTAAACAACACTCGACTGAAACCGCTCTCCTGAGGGTTTCAAATGACATTCTCATGTCTTCTGATGCAGGTGACTGCTCTGTGTTCGTACTTCTGGACCTCAGTTCTGCATTCGACACTGTAGACCAGGGGTGGCCAACCAGTCAGAGACTAAGAGCCACATTTTGTTCTGTGTTACCGCAAAGAGCCACATCATACACATGGGCACACATGAACATCACCCCATCCCTTCCTCACACACACACACAGACCTCTGCTCAGCCAGATTTATTGTAAATGTCACACACCAACATGATAATGACAGAAATTGACTCCTACAGTACTAAGACCACAGGCCAGTCATTTTCAACAATGAACATTGTGTGTACTGTCTCACACACACAAACTCTCAGTTCAACCAAGTCCACAAACAAAAATATAATAATTTACAATAGAATTGTTCTTTTACTATGCATGTTGCTTAGTGGGACTTCTGTCATTCCTTGTCTTGAACAATCCTCTTCAAATCTGGCTTGTATTCCGTTGTTGCCACTCGAAGCAATTCTTTCACATGAGTGTCAGTCAGAACAGATCGATGCTTTGATTTCACGTGTTTCAGGGTAGAAAACAGACTCGCAGACGTATGTTGACCCAAACATTGACAGTATCTTAAGCGCAGCCCGTTTGACATTGGGGTATTTTTCCATTGGCACACTTTTCCAGAACTCAATGGTCCCTTCCCTTAAAGCAGGTTTCAGTTGGTCCTCCTCACAAAGATCGATCATCTCCAACTCAGCCGCGGCCTCATCTGTGACTAGCGGGGCTTTCAAACAGTCCGTCTCTGCATTAAATGGGTCGACGAGGAACGTAATCTGTGGCCTTTTCAGTTGTAGATCACGGAACCGGGTCACAAAGCTTTCGTGCAGGTTTTCAATCAGTGTTGCATATCTGTCTCTTTGCTTATTCAGGGCGGCGCTGGTGACTTGGCTTTTAAGCAGAGTGGGAAAATGCGTTAAATCTCCCTTTTGAATATGCGCCTTGAACAGCTTCAGTTTGTTGACAAACGCAAACACACTTTGCACCAGGTCAGGCAGCATGTTTAACTTACCCTGCAGGGTCAGGTTCAGTCTGTCCAAGTGACACAGCATGTCGACCAAAAAGGCCAGATCCATAATCCACTCGAGGTCCGAGAGCTCGGGTTGAACGCCATTACGTTCAACAAAAAAATATAAGCTCTCCCACTCTGTTAAAAACGTCCTGTGTTCATCTTCATATTTTCGTTTTGCTGTGCATTTTTTCCTGCCATTTTGAGAGCAAACTGGACACAAATTGTTTACTCAAATGATCGTGCCCCTACTGGGAAACTTTGCGGTATTTTCATCTCACGCACATGCGCGTTTGACGAAAATACCGTATTGAACTCAAGCAAAGCGAAACACAAACTTCGATATGAACGTAAGAGCCGCATGAAACCAGGCAAAGAGCCGCATGCGGCTCGGGAGCTGCGGGTTGGCCAGGCCTGCTGTAGACCATAACATCTTGATTAAGAGGCTACGTGACTGGGTGGGCATATCTGGCATAGCGTTAGACTGGTTTACATCTTACCTCGCTGACAGAAGTCTCTGTGGGTGATTTTGTGTCTGTCACCTCTCCATTGTCTTGTGGTGTACCACAGGGCTCGGTTCTGGGGCCTCTGTTATTTTCCCTTTATTTGTTGCCTTTGGGACCGATTATAAAAAGTTATAATGTTGCCTATCATTTATATGCTGATGACATACAACTCCATCTGTCATTCAAACCCAGTGAGGCCTTCACAGTAACTAGGCTCCTGGACTGTGTCAATGCTATCAGAGACTGGACGGCAGAAAACTGCTTACAACTTAACGGCACTAAGACGGAGGTTCTAGTTATTGCATCAGATGAATTTGTCCCTATGATCAAGCAGAGTATTGGTCCACTCTCCTCTGCTGCCCAATTCAATCTGGACAATCTAGGGATTATCTTTGATCGATCCATGTCGTTTGACCCCCATGTTAAGCAGCTGTCCAGATCCTGTTTCTTCCACCTAAGAAGTATCAGTAAACTGAGATCTGTAGTATCAACATCTGAACTAGAGATGATTATTCGTGCCTTCATCTCTTCACACATTCGACTACTGTAACACACTTTTCTCCTCACTCAGTGTATCTGCTCTCAACCGTTTGCAGGTAATCCAAAATGCTGCAGCCAGATTACTCACCAGGACAAATCAACGCTCTCACGTCACCCCCATACTCCGATCTCTTCACTGGCTCCCTGTAGCATTTAGGATCCACTTTAAAATTCTCACCCTCACTTACAGAGCACTACACGGCCAGGCTCCTACATATGTGACTGAACTACTTCACCCATATTCGCTCTCAGGTCAAACATGTTAAATTATCTGTCTGTCCCACGCACTCGCCTTAAGACCCGTGGTGACCGAGCCTTTGTGGCAGTAGCACCAAAGCTGTGGAATGCTCTGCCTCCACCCCTACGGTTTGCTGTGTGTGTGAACTCATTAAAAAATCAGCTGAAGACACAACTGTTTAGACTGGCGTTTGAGCAACAACTCATGTTCTAGGCCTGCTTTTAAACCATGTTTTACGTTTGTACTTTCTGTTCTTGTGCATTTTAATGTAAATTATTGGCCCTTATATGGTCACATTGTGCTTTTTTGTTTGTAGTTCTGCTCATATTAAGCACTTTGTGACTGACTGGTGTCTTGTAGGGCTGTGTGTTGGCAAGCACCCCATGATACGGTATATCGCGATATATTGCGATACGATACGATACATATTGCAATACCCTATTTTCTAATGAAAATGTAAAAATAGAGCTGAAAATACAACTCACCTGGACAGTCTTGTCCAGTATCTATTTGTATTGCACATAGTCACTCAGCAGAGAACACACTGAACTGAAATGCACTTGCCATAAAAAAGAATATGGAGGGGGAGCCATATTTTGACACGTTTTGTCACCTCTTCGTAAATCCTGGGCACTACACCGCTCCATCCATCATGTGTCGGGAGGAATGATTCAGGATCACATAGTATACTCCACAGTAAAAGGCCGGTTGCTTGTGTGACGCCATGCTGTGATTTTGGCCGGATCATGCGACAGGCCGGGAGGTCACTGGCCGTAGCTTAGAAGGAACAAAGGCAGCAACATCTAGCGTTACAGGAGCGGAGGAGGAGGTTGTTTGACACACACAGGGACACACACAGGGAAAAAAAGGACATATCGATACACTATCGTTTACAAAATGATCGCTATATCGCTATTTTTACACAGCCCTATTGTCTTGTAGTGTTAAGCAATAAGGCTGGGAGACTTAGGAAGCCATCTGCTGCTGGATGGCAAGCTTTGATGGCTTTTATCAGCTTTCATTCGCCACAACAACTACCCAAGACATAGGTAGGTGTTGTACCTAAAGCCACGTTTCCAACGAACAGTCCAGTTCAGTTTGTTACACATTTGAACGGTTATTTTTCGCATTTCCAATAGCAGAAGTTGTACCAATAGAACCAATCCATTATTAGTACCACCTCGATCAAGGTTCCATGAGAGCTGAGAGCTTCTGCTACGTAGAAGGTGAAGTTAAACCATTGGAGACCACTGATGGTCAGAGAGAATCGTGGGAGATCCTGCACAAACTCGCCATTTTTAAATAGCCAAGCTACCGTCAATAAGAACGTCAATTTTAATTCACTTGACCCAGATTTAAAAAAAATGGCAGCTGGCAAAACTACACCGCATATTACGGCATATGGTACACTACACCATACAATTGCCGAAATGCCGATGTTCCTCTGTTTGGTTGCTGTTAAAATGATCCAGCGTCCCGGTCGACATGGCTGGCAGTGTCATGCGCCGTAACTGTGGCGATCAGCTGAGAATCCCGCATACTCTGAGAGGGTACTATCTGCATAGAGAAAAGGACCTGGTACGAGTCAAATCGAACAGAGCCTTACAATGCAGTGAAAAACATGGCTTTGGCTCACCCCAGGACTCATGAGCCCTTGTACCCGAGGAGGACTCCACCATATAGTTGCCTCTGCTTGTGCTTGTGAAAATTTGGGGTCTCCAACAGATTGCTGGCCT
Organism: Leptoclinus maculatus; assembly: GCA_032191485.1. Classification (NCBI taxonomy): domain Eukaryota; kingdom Metazoa; phylum Chordata; class Actinopteri; order Perciformes; family Stichaeidae; genus Leptoclinus; species Leptoclinus maculatus. The sequence goes on from JAVDOI010000004.1 coordinate 188,609, forward strand.
CAGAAATAACTCAGAGAAAGATGTTCTCTGACATTTTATCATTGATTTGAGTGTTTCAAGGACAGCCTCTTTGAAGAGTGTTGCTTGTCCAAGTCCACATCCTTCTTCTGAAGGTACTTATGGAGCCCTTATGTCATCACAGCATGTAAACATTAGAAAACCAGCCCAACTGCTATAGATGTGGCAATCTCTTCCAGGCACCTTCAGTCCGCTGTTATATTACCAATCACAGCATTGGCTGAAAGCAGCTGACATGCCAATCGAGTTTTAAACAACTGAACAAGTTCCCTCTCCACTAAGCCCAGGGCTTTCTGCATGTCAGGGAATGCCTGATTATTCACAAGAGACATGCTGAAGAAACAATACACACTCCCTAATCTTTCACAGAGATCAGTGGCCTCTGGCACAGCCTTGCTAGTGTGGCGGAGTTCATGTGCATAGCAATGCACTGGACCACTCATAACCGATGTTCCATCATAGACTTGAGCCTCGCAGAACATTCAGTCCATTTGATTCCTGCGTGTGATCAATTGCATCTGTGATTGATGGCGCATCAAAACACTTAAAGTAAGCAAGTTCAAGGAAGCGCTGTGTTGTCAGGTCCACACTTAGACAACACAAACAAAGCAAGACATGGCCATCCATTGCCTCATCAGCCATCCCTACATACATTTTTTATTCTTTCAACTAATTAATAAGGCTTGCAGCAACTTCACCTGTGCCACACTCAGCCATTTAATTATGTGAGGAAGGAGAGAGATAAGTGGAATGAGAGGGAGTTTTGTCTTTTTGGAGAAATGGGTCAAGACCTCTACCAGGGTGGCCGATTTGTTCCAGCGTATAGGTTCCCAGGGCTATATGTCACAGCTGTCCGGGACAAACCATTTGAAAAACGTTTCCCCCCCCAGGAATGCAGTCCTTGAACTCTTTTGCTCCTTAGCCATCTATTGCCCCCTGTTGAATCTGTAACTGTTGTGCTGTGTGTATTTTTGCGATCTGATATTAATGCTGGTATGTGATTCTGAATGTGAGGAAACTGTGCTGTTACACTCTGCACTAGATTCAAAATCTACCAGCTTAGCAGAGAAGATTAAACTGACAGAAGAGCACCACCACTGCCATGAGGAAAACACAATCCATATGATGTGGATTGCTTGATTAAATGAATCTGCTCTTTTTTGATGATTAAAAGATTATGATTTTTCAGGGCAAACATCCAGAAGAATTAAATATTCAGAGGCTTTGACATGTCTAAATGATATAATAGACTTTTCTTTAAGCTTTTTGAGTGTTATCTATAATAATAATAATAATAATGGTCCAGAAATGCATTAGAATTGCATAGTTAAGAACTTTCAACTGTTCTTCTCCGAGCATCTTTTAATAACAAAATAATTCAGAATGTGTCTCTTTATCCTGCTGCATAAATGTGCGAGCATCCTGACAGGGACACTGCTGCTAAAACCTAAATGAATAGTTCACACTCTGGCTGGTGTTGATTCCAGGCTGCAGGGATCCTATAATATATTATACTGCTGCTATAGAAGATGCATAGCCCAAGTAAAATCACAACTAGTTATGACTGATTATGAAGGGAGAGTTTACCACACTCAATACGTAAGGATGATTATAGCTGTATTCTAATTGCACAACTCTTCTTTAGTTCCTTTGACAGAATTCCTGAAAGGGTAGATCTTTTACAATCTTTCACTGCAGCTCAGAATAATATGAGGAGACTTTGTGATGAAAAGAGGAAATAAACACGAGACCCTCTGTTGTCTTTTTATGAGTAAAATAATCCACACACTCTTATTAGCTCCCATGTAAGATAGACCTCATCAGGCCTTACTATTACTTTTACATTTTTTATGTGCATCAGTTTGTTCATCATCAGACTAAAAAGCCCAAAATGATCACTCTATTAAAGACATAATAATTCCAACGTTTCTTTATAGACTTCATTTAAATAGTATAACTTAAATATTTGAAGTTTCTACAGTTTCTAGTTATGTGATTATATTGTACACATTTCACCTTGCTAAACTTTTTGCTGTCACTATAACTGAATTGTGGCTGGATATCATTTAAACAGTTACGATGCCAGTATCAATACCAGTACCCTTAAAGTAATACCATTACCAACAGAGTACTTCATTTGATACCCATCATGTGAAAGGAACCTGTGTGTCTCCACGTACCCATGCATGCACCATAGACATGCCATTGTATATTGCTGTCTAGCTGTCTGGATATGATTTGTATCAGCATTTCCACTGTGCACGACCTGAAATGTAATCTTGCTGTGTGTACAGAGTGCAGCATTTTCATTGGCAGGTTCTTAACAAAGGAAGGAGTGATAACGCCATCCCTAAACCCATGGTGACGGGACCGCAAGGCTCACATCGCTAACCAGCTTTGTGGGATACCTGTTGTTCAGGACAGCCCTCCCTTTGTGATATATACTGTATCCTGCTGCAGGTCTTAGCTAATTGGGCTGCAAAACTACCACTAAATATCAGCTTCCAAGGAAAAAATTATAATCAGTATTTACCTGAAATATTATTAGCAAACAATGCTCATTGAAACCTAGAAGTAACTTTACCTAGACTAGAGGAATAAGAACATACCATTTCAGATACCCGTTTCCATCTGTCCTCTGCTGTAGCAGCTCGGCTCTCCTCCTCATGTTTACATGGTGAATAGGTAGAGTATTAATAATGATGTTTTCCACTCATTTACTAATTGTGTCTCATCAAAAGGCATCCAAGCAGCCGTGTGCGTGTGTGAGAGAGAGAGAGAGAGGGACATGAAACATAAGGATGCTAATGTCTTAGTGATGATGTAATCCTGGAGGGGCCTCTTGAAGATGATACGCCTCCCCATCAGGGGATGGACAAAGAAAGACAGAGGGGAGAGACGTTTAACCTTGATGTTGTAATGAGTCTGGACAAGTGGACGGAGGAGCTGGGACCACTTCTCCTGGTTGGTAACTTTATATAACTCTGCTAATATTTTTCCATCATGTAATCGTTTAGTACACAGACTCTGACTCTCTGATGGCTGTATGGTATTGAGCGAGATGCTCTCCGGCCTATTTGCCTCCATCAGGCACATAGGATGCTTTTATTTTCTCAGACAGGACCTGTGGGATGGTTTGTTGATCTCTATCACACGGAAAATGTGCTCATGCAAATATTCCTCTGTAGATGCTGAGCGTGAAGTTGTGGCCAGACAAATTGCACATGATAACTGTAGCGCAGAGGAATTCAAACTGTGACTGTGCACCACACAGCAATATAGACATTAACTGAGCAATGGTAACCACTATGTGTGAAAGGGTGAAATCCCCCCTCTAACATCATAATCATACATAATCAACACAGATCTTCAGCTAATGGGCAAATATGTTCTTGTCACAACCGCAGTTAAAAAACACATTACAGAAATAGTCAATAATTCCCAACATACTACACACTCATTCCAAACACCTTTTGAATATCACATTTATATAGCGTTTTGTAGATTGTAGTTACTGTAGAAACAAACAAACCCAATTCTTAAATACAGACAACACAATAATAACATCTTGTCTCACCTTTTCTCTAGGTAGCAGCATATGCTCTCTCTTCATCAAACACTACATGGACACGTTTTATGTGCACTTGAGCACGGAGGGAGCTGTAGTTACTTTACACCGGTCTGATGCTGGTTGCTTTGCGTAATTGTGGCTTGACATCGAGCCACATCACTCCAGTCAGAGACTGCAGATGGGACGGTGATCTGCTGCCTCAAGAAGGCTGTACAGAGACTCACCAGTGTGAAAGAAAGGCCTGTAGTACTAAGGCCCAGCAGAGAAACTATTCAATGATATTGACATGTTGAATGGAACCATAACCAGCGCCTTCAAGCGGAAACAGCCCAAACTCACCACATGACGACATCTCTCGTCCCCCCAATGTTTCCTATAGGCACTATTCCCCGGGTTGCCTGCAGCATCACCACGGTGCATTCAGGTGTTTACGGATTAACCTACAACATAATTCTGAGAAATTCAGATTTTCTTTTAAATGTGATCCGTAGAGGTTAATCTCAAATACACAAAGCTACTCAGTTTCTGTGTGAGTGTATTTATATGGCATCGTTCACAGTGCTTCAAAGTCCAAAAGAATACAATAATACAAAATAAAACAAAGATACACTTGATAAAATATACAAAAGGCACAGACACAAGACACAAATGAAAATGTAAAATACCACATGCTACCTTAAAGCCTGTCTGGACAGAAGGGATTTTAGCTGCTTTTTAAATGAGTCCACAGAGATCAAGAACACGATGATTAAAGGTGGAATTGGCTGCGATATAAGGTCACCAATTAGAATATTACCCAGGGTACCAAATTGGTCAGGGCCGGTTCTGAGCCCATCCATCCCCTTTAAGATGACTGGAAGGCTGGGCATTTTTCCACTATGGTGGAATGTTTGGCCAAGCAGTGTGTTTGGTCTTGTATTGAGCATGGACATTGTAATATGTTTTCTAAAATAAGAAACTATTTATAGAGCAATGTTTATAAGATAAAGCAGTCGTGATGAGTGATTTGCAACATTTCCCACATGGTTTAATGGTTTAACACATGTAGATATGTTAAGATATATCTGCCCCAGTACAAACGGTATCTGAAAATCTCTGGTTGACAAATGAATATTGTCTCATTGTGAAGATGCGCAGTTGTTGCCAGTTGATGCTGCTGTTGTCAACAGCCACAGCTGGATGAGGATGGGATCTCTATGCAAACAGGAGCGTCCGTAATGCCTGCAGCGGCATGTTTGTGTAAATAAAAAGTGATTACATTGAGAGAGGGGAGGGAGTGTGAGCACCAGGCCTCTACCTAGGCCACCAATATTTGATTCAGGAAGAAAATATTCATGAGTTTCACTTCACCTGCCTCCTCTCCCTCCTCTGATACTCTCTCACCCCTCAGCTCCTCTGACACTTTTCCTCTCTCTCTCTCTCTCTCTCTCTCTCTCTCTCTCTCTCTCTCTCTCTCTCTCTCTCTCTCTCTCTCTCTCTCTGTCTCTCTCTCTCTCTCTCTCTCTCTCTCTCTCTCTCTCTCTCTCTCTCTCTCTCTCTCTCTCTCTCCTTGTGGCTTTACATCTTGGCCCGGCTCCAATCTCCTCTCCAGTAATTGCCTCATCCGAAAACTTTCTGGAGAGGAGTGGAGGAGCTTTGTGCGCTCTTTTGTGTACTGACGACACTGATTGTTCGCAAATGAGCTGGCAGCATATTCATTCAGCGGGAGGTGATAAGAACGTGCTGTCAGGGGCCAGAGAACAGGAAGAGATAGGTGGGAGGGAGGGAGGAAGGGAGGAGAGAGAACTAACAATGAATTGGAGGGAAAGGGGGAATGGGAAGAGGGGATGTGGTGGAGAGGAGTGTTTGAGCCAAAGAAGTGCTTACTTTCAGAAAGACTGAAATAATCAAGGAATATTCTCCCAGCAGCACCAATTAAACTCCTCCTAAGAAACCACCCTCGTCAGGAAAATGTCTGTATGTCAGTTAGATTCTCAGTCCCTGCTTTTGCTTAATGCCATCAGGCTGATTTGGAGCAGATGACTGGAAACGCGACTTGATACCCTTGAAGTTGTTTTTCTTGGAACAAGGTATTGAACGCATTGAAAGCCACTGATGCTGAAGTGTAATGTATGAAACGCTCTCTCTCTATTTGGGAGAAAAAAATCTTTCTGACACAGCACAATCTGTGAAATTTCAGATTATATATATTTCTTTATTTCCATTAGCTGCAGCCTTGCATCACCTATTCTTCAAAACAGACGTACAAAGTGACAATGCAAGAATAAGGATGAGACTAAAACACACACAATAACATCACATTACAGAAATAAACAGCAGGAGCTCATTTGGACCTTTTTGGACCTCACTTAAGTCAATTTCAGCCATTTTCCTTGTTACATAATATCATTTCTATAATAGATCACAAAACACTGGGTCACAAATGGACTGGAAAACAAGTCGGAAAACCAAGATGGATGCCAGTTCTAACCAGGTTAGCCATTGTTAAGCAATAACAGTTGATTGCGACGCCGTACGCTGTATTGTGCGCATTCAAACACCGTAGCAACATGTCCACAAGTTGTACAGTACATGTTTTATGAATAAATGAGACACCAATGAGAAAGAAGTGCTAATGAACAGTACATTACCACAGCTTGTACTTCCTGTTGATGGGCGCAGAGTTTTCTCATCTGATGTCATCGTGAGACTATAGATCCAGAACCCATCGTACAATATCTCAGGAATTCAACCACATCACTCTGGCTGCCACTCTCCTCTCATTTAGGCAGTATGTGGACTGTCCAAGCTTTCCTAACAAACCCCAGGTCACTAGAGACATTCAGGTCCTCTTAAACGGGAGGAAAAGGGCCTTCAGGGACATGGACAGGAGGTCAAACAGGTTCAAAAGAACTTAAGGTGAGGATTCAGCAGGGCAAGAACAGCTACAGGAGGAAGTAGAACAAGATGAAGGAAGGATGTGTGGAGTGGCGAGAGGAGTATCACACACTTTCAGCCAGGTAACGGGCGGGGGCAGGTATCATCGGCTGAGAATGAGGCATGGAGTGCTGAGGTGGCTCCAGCCTCAATTTCAGCTCTGTTCTGGATTACAAACAATTTCTGATCTGATCATTATGGGACACAATGTGCAATAATGGGACATGCTTTCAATATCATGGATAAGATCTTGAACATTCCCAATGAACCATATACACACTTACCTGCATACTATTGTATACTTTATGCTATATTTTGGCGTTATGTATATTTTGATATTCATTTGATATTGATATGCACTCTATATATTTTCACTGTTTGCTACTTTATACTGCAACTGCTGCAGAACAATTCCCCTCAGGATGCATAAAGTGATTTCTTATCTTATCTTGTAAACCACATACCTTTATAAGATTCAACAGAGTATATTATTTATTATGGTGACTTTGATACTTTGAAAAAAAGATCCCTGTTTGAAAACGTAAAATAAAATAGAATGGAAATGTCGTTTTTAGCCATGCTAGCAGCATGGTCTGTCTGTCCACCACTTAAGTCCAGTCTGAAATGTTCATGTTCCCACAGTGCGGCTCCAAGTGTAATCTCTATCAACAGATTCGTATATATGTATGTAACAAGAACAGATGGTCCCTGTGGTGAGCAATAGAGGCAGAACACATTCGGCACATATTAGCCAACACATTGGCTGAAAGACAATCTCGGAACCCATTGGCGATCATCTGAAGATGATTTAGCTTGTTTTATCATAAAATTAGTAAACTGACTACTCGTGAAAACAATCCAGTTGTCGACGTCATCTCTTGATTTCAACTGCATTCTTGCATCTCAAGTTACAAATTGTACTGTAAACATTAGCCGGCACATGGAAGAGGAAGTCTTGGCTAAACCGGAACCCTGGAAATATTGGTTGCTGCACCCAGATGCTAAATCATCGCCAGGCCGATTGGTTCTGAGATTGCTCCTGGTGTGGCACCTACTTACTTCTCATGTCAGATCAGTCTATAAAAGATGATTGTCTTGTCTGATCATGCTATATTTGTGCACTAATAGACAGCAGAATTCCCTTTCTCTAAAATTATGAAATTGGTGAGAAAATGTATCAGAAGCTTTACTGTGGGAAGTGGGAGTGAGCATCTGTCATGCTCATGATAGTCATAATGATTTCAACAGAAAAACCCATCACTGATGCAGCCTGAGAGACAACTGAGAACACTCACAGCTGTTCGCCAGCTGTGACACTACTCCCTCTCATGCACCAGGCACAAAATATTGCATGAGTAAGGCTTGTATAATCCTGACATGCTATCATGGAAATGTAAGTAATGGGCAAAAAGCCATTACTTAAACAGACAGATGAAGTGTTTAAAAGATAGATAAAGTTAGGCTAACCATGCATATTTGTTGTGGAATTATCTCATCACAGTAGTGACCTTAACCTTTTCTTTCAGAAAAACTTTAATTCAAGTTAAAACAATTTATTCATCAAACCTATCTCAGATAACCCCTGAGAGCGGCTGTGCAAGACTCAAAACTACTTGTTTCTTTATTTGCTAAATTCTTTAGCAAGGAAATACAAAACTCTTCCTCCCTTGTGTGCTTCACTTTGGGAATATATTTAAAATTGTATAGGTGCATGTCTTAAATTAACTGACCTGTTGGCCTCCTGTCACCACGGGTATTCAAGCTTTTATTATTCAAGCCATCAAAACTGACTATTAATATACCAAATTTATGAAAGCTGTGACCCTGGACCCAGAATGGATTCATATTACTGTGCTGTAAAAAATGAGTAGCTATGATTACAGGCCGGCATCATGGCAAGAGGCAGTTTGTATGTATAAGAGGTCACAAAGCTACTATAAAGTTAGATCCTTTCCCCACTGCGGGACTAATAAAGGATTATCTTATCTTACCTTAAGAAAGAACAATGAGTGGGTTCGGGTTAGACCTGCAGCTACACTTGGGCGACTGTGGCTAAGTGGAGAACAGGTCGTCCTTCGATCAAAGGATCGGCGGTTCGATCCCCGGCTCCGCTAGTTGCATGTCGATGTGTCCGTGAGCAAGACACTGAACCCCAAAATTGCTCCCGTAGCTGAGCCTACGGTGTGTGAATGAGTTAGTCTTATAGGCAGGTGGCAACTTAGCCCCTGCCATCAGTGTGTGAATGGGTGAATGATGACAAGTAGTGTGAAAGCGCTTTGAGTGGTCGGAAAGACTAGAAAAGCGCTATACAAGTACAGTCCATTTACCATTTACACTAGGGGCTCATGAGCCTGTAATCTTTGTTACCAACTAGAACAACTGTTGTATTGACGGAAAAAGGAGAGGCTGATTTGTTATTATTATATTATTATATATTTCTGCATTGAATCTAAGGCGTAGGTACGCCATAGATGCGTAGCCTTCCCCGTAGATGCTAAGCCTTCTCCGTAGATACGTAGTTTTCCCTGTAGAAGTGTAGCCTTCTCCTTAGATGCGTAGCCTTCTCTGTAGATGTGTAGCTTTCCCCGTAGATGAGAAGCCTACTTAGCCGATGTGTAGCTTTCCCCATAGATGTTGATAGAAAAATTCACTCAAGACCGGTTGAAAATCATTAATCACAGGACATTTATTCTTTGAGCACAAGAAGGAGTAAGGCTGATCACATACATACAATATGTCAGGATTGCTCAGAGGTCTAACTCTGAGCCACTTGCATATATACTGCAAAACAACTGCATATGATTGGTCATGGATACTAAAACAGTCACAATGATTGGTACATGGGTTGTTTCAAGTTGAGATCTTCGTCACCCGAGGTGACGCACATAAATTGCGTTCACGCCCCGCTTCAGTGAAGTGTATCAGTTACTTCACTTAAGCGTCTGCCCTGGCACTAAGGTCGTCTCCTCACAATCAGGACGTTCTCACAACATCTTCAGCACCTCCACAATCCTTGTTGTCATTCCGATTTAGGACCTGGTGCCGAGGGAGCTCCCTCCCTCAGCAGGCCTTCGACACTTTGATAGACTTAGCAGCCGCTGAGTCTAATGTCAAAGCGAGTTCACCATAGGCAGGTCAGGAACCTTCTCATGAGGACACCAAAGCACACATATGATATTCATTTAGATTTTCTGACCCAACAGATGTGTAGGGTACACTATAGATTCGTAGCGGACACTATAGATACGTAATGTACACCGTAGGTGGGTAGTGTATGTCGTAGATGGTTGCCTACTCCGTAGATGCGCAGCGTACGCCGTACGCGTAGCGTAAATCAGCCTTCCCACTAATTGGCGAAGAAAGGCCGCTGAAGCCCAATGAGCAACTTTTTCTGGAATGAATACAGCAACATCTTTGAACAAGGTAACCATCGGACCATTCAGGACTTCTCAAGCGTTCTACATTTTCAAATATGGCTCAACTTCCATCGCTCTAAGCTGCAGTTTGTCAGCCTTAGCAAGATTAGAATTGAGGCTCAACCATAGACAAAGATGTGGTTTAAGCAGAATGCTAAATTTACACTAACACTTAGACAAACTACCTTTTGCTGATTTTAATTTGGGTGTAATTTGTGTCTACTTTGTGATGATGTTGAATATCAAAATAAGTATATTAATCTCTACAGAGGTGATAAAGTAATATAGTAGTACAATGACATTTGACATATAGGATCCCAAAACAACCTTGTATGGTTCAAACACAAGATACGATTGCTTTCCAGGCTTGTCATTTTGCATTTGATTCTTCTGTTGAGTCATGCCCCAGGGCAAAGTGGTTGAGCTGACAGGTGCTCACGCTCATGCTAAGTTATCTGAATAAAAAATAACTACATTTCAATGATCTTTTGCAACGTTGCATTTGTATTTAGGTGCATTGAGTGGATACATATCCATACACGTCTGTGTTCTAAATATACTGCATTTATACTGTATGTTTTTGAAATTTGTAAGTGATTATTCACTGTTCAACAATAGGTCTGCTTCATCCTTGCTGTTAATGCTGACTGCACTGTACTCATGCCCCAGAGACTATTATACGCCATGAACTCTTGCACTGCCATGCAAGCATTCTGAAGTTAAATAGTTATTTATAGCTGCTACATGAATTAGTTTGCAAATTTGATCGTGAATAGGTTTCTACACTGTTCTTAGGCCAGAACGGTTTTGGAACCTATTCAGAATGTTCACATCCTATAAAAGTTCTGTGGTTCTTTGAGGAGACATTAGCAAAAACCACCTCAATCGAACATTAAAACGTTTTCGCAATTGAGGAAGTTTTATCGAATCTTGCCGTTTTTATGCAGCGCTTCTAATGCGATACTACAAAATGTGCATAAAAATATGTGAATGGAAACATGGCTAAAGCTTCTATTGGGTGACTGTGGCTCAGGAGGAGGAGCAGGTCATCCATTAATCAGAAGATCGGTACTTTGATCCCCGACTACTTCAGTCCACATATCAAAGTGTCCTTGGGCAAGATACTGAACCCCAAACTTCTCCCGAAGGCTGTGCCATCGGTGTGTGTGATAGCATTTAGATTAGACTCTGATGATCAGGTCGCACCTTGCATGGCAACCTCTGTCATCAGTGTATGAATGTCTGAGAATGGGTGAATGTTGACGTGCAGTGTTCATAATCATCTTTGAGAGGCTTTTAGGACGGCTTCAGTGAAGTGTTTTGAAAATATCAGAAGGTGTCGGCTTCACCTTTGGATGGATGGGATAAAGCGGAGTGGCATTGTTCTTTCTGGCATTTGGAGTAGTGGTAAAGTGGAGAAAACCCATCGGCACTAAATAGGATTTCAATCGTCAACGCCTCATTGTGTTTCACAAAGTGCTTGTTAGATTGTCAAAACAGTGGCTGTAGGAGCCAGGTATGGCCTGTGCCATTTTTTACACCCTTTTTTGTCACTTCCGGTAATTGAGTCACATGGTGTTGGGGATAGCAATGGGGATATATGCTGTTCCGTAGTTTAGTTGGATGAATGGAAGGAGAGGGGGTGAGAGAGGGAGTCTTATTTTTTGTTGACCGCTATTTACACTATTTACACAACTATTGTCATTGTTTGACGCTGCGGATCACCTTTGTACACCAAGGAGAAAGCGAGTTTGAACACTTATGCAGTATGTTATCCAGCACCAAAGTTTGTTTGCTGTCCACAAATAAACCTACAAAACTCAGCCACTGGATCCGTGATTCATTTACTGCCAGCGCATCCGCAGGTTAGTCTTCCCTACTCAGCCTCTCGGTGACTAATTTTAAGTTGCCGATAGTCACCTACAGTGGCCATTTGGAATAGGTATAAACACATTTGGACATTTTTTGTACAAACAATTTGAGTATTAATAGTAAAATAACTGCATCACTTGGAGGACTATCATTGTAATGACTATTACAAAAATAATATTGTTATTCCATACAGCTATCTATGGACTGTAGATACGTTTTCTCAGCAGAAAATCGCTCGCCTCGCCAATTTGCAGAATCAGTAATAATGTCTTGATTCAAATCTCATTCCTGGTTGATCTAGGTCGTTTTGGGGTGTTCTCTCTTTAGTTTTCTGTAGTGGCATTCCTACCACAGTGTGTCTTTTTGTCTACCTGTAACCCCTGTTTGATTGATGGATGATTAATGGATGGGGGGGGGGGGGAACAATGTGTTGCTTTAAAAAAATATTTTCGCTGTGCCACCCTACACTCAATACATAGTGAAAGCAGAGAACATGCAGTTGAGCCTGCTTGTCAACAATTGGAGGGAGATGGTGATCATTTGACCAATTTCCACTGATTAGTGCACTTACAGTAAGGCAAGATCTGGGGAATGGTGATGTGACTTTACCCAGAGTTTATACAATTCAATTTTATTTAAGATAGAAGAAGAGAGAGGAGCTCAGTTTTCTCTTGGGAGGTCTCCAGGCAGTCTCGGCCTATAGCAGCTTATCTAGGGGCTGGTCCAAGGCAAACCTGAGCCAGCCCTAACTATAAACCTGAGCCAGCCCTAACTATAAACCTGAACCAGCCCTAACTATAAACCTGAACCAGCCCTAACTATAAACCTGAACCAGCCCTAACTATAAACCTGAACCAGCCCTAACTATAAACCTGAGCCAGCCCTAACTATAAACCTGAACCAGCCCTAACTATAAACCTGAGCCAGCCCTAACTATAAACCTGAACCAGCCCTAACTATAAACCTGAATCAGCCCTAACTATAAACCTGAGCCAGCCCTAACTATAAACCTGAACCAGCCCTAACTATAAACCTGAGCCAGCCCTAACTATAAACCTGAATCAGCCCTAACTATAAACCTGAACCAGCCCTAACTATAAACCTGAGCCAGCCCTAACTATAAACCTGAGCCAGCCCTAACTATAAACCTGAACCAGCCCTAACTATAAACCTGAGCCAGCCCTAACTATAAACCTGAACCAGCCCTAACTATAAACCTGAATCAGCCCTAACTATAAACCTGAGCCAGCCCTAACTATAAACCTGAACCAGCCCTAACTATAAACCTGAACCAGCCCTAACTATAAACCTGAACCAGCCCTAACTATAAACCTGAACCAGCCCTAACTATAAACCTGAACCAGCCCTAACTATAAACCTGAGCCAGCCCTAACTATAAACCTGAACCAGCCCTAACTATAAACCTGAGCCAGCCCTAACTATAAACCTGAACCAGCCCTAACTATAAACCTGAGCCAGCCCTAACTATAAACCTGAATCAGCCCTAACTATAAACCTGAGCCAGCCCTAACTATAAACCTGAATCAGCCCTAACTATAAACCTGAACCAGCCCTAACTATAGACCTGAGCCAGCCCTAACTATAAACCTGAGCCAGCCCTAACTATAAACCTGAACCAGCCCTAACTATAAACCTGAGCCAGCCCTAACTATAAACCTGAACCAGCCCTAACTATAAACCTGAATCAGCCCTAACTATAAACCTGAGCCAGCCCTAACTATAAACCTGAATCAGCCCTAACTATAAACCTGAGCCAGCCCTAACTATAAGCACTATCAAAAAGGAAAGTTGTAGGCCTACTCTTAAATGTGGTGAGTGTGTCTGTCCCTCGGACTGAAACTGGAAGCTGGTTCCACAGAAGAGGAGCTTGATAACTGAAGGCTCTGGCTCCCATCCTACTTTTTAAGACTCTAGGAACCACAAGTAATCCTGCATTCTGGCAGTGCAGCTCTCTAGTACTAGAAGCTCCTTAAGATATGATGGTGCCTGACCAATCAGGTCTTTAAAGGTGAGGAGAAGGATTTCAAATTATCTTCTAGATTTTACAGGGAGCCAGTGCAGAGAAGCTAATACAGGAGTAATATGATCTATTTTTGTTAGTACACGAGCTGCAGCATTCTGAATCAACTGGAGAGATTTAAGAGACTTATTAGAGCAGCCTGAAAATAAGGAATTGCAGTAATCTAGTCTCGAAGTAATAACTTCAGTTTTGTCTGAAGTTGCAGGTCATCCAGGTTTTAATGTCCTTAAGGGTGCTTGAAGTTTTAGTGAACTGGTTGGTTTCATCTGTCTTGATCGATAGATATAATTGGGTATCATCTGCATAGCAATGAATGTTTTCTGATAATATTGCTTAAAGGAAGCATATATAAGGCGAATAAAATTGGTCCAAGGACATTCTTGTGGAACTCCGTGACTAACGTTGGTATTCATGGAGGATTCCTTGTTTACATACAAACTGAGATCGATCTGATTAATAGGACTTAAACCAGCTTAGTGTGTTTCCTTTAATGCCAATACAATGTTCTAGACAAGTCCTTTGTCTGATGCGATTAGGTCATTAGTCATTTTCACCAGTGTTGTCTCTGTGCTATGATGCACTCTACATCAGGGGTCTTCAAAGTTTTTCAGGCCAAGGACCCCCAAACTGATAGAGAGATGGAGCAGGGACCCCCGACTATATATAGCAGGGGTCTTCAATTAAAATTCCAAAAGGTCCAGATTGAGAAAATCTCCTCGGGCAAAGGTCCGGAACATTACAATAATATCTAACTCGCGCCACTTAGTGCCATATATATATATATATATATATATATATATATATATATATATATATAATGGCTTTTTATGTTGACCCAAAATCCAAGCAACTTTCAGGGAACATTCGTAAGCACGTTGTTGGGCAGTGAATGAATTTGTTAATATTCTGGTGGAACGTTCATATTGGGCTCTTAAATCGTTTATTTTCTGTGCCCTCAGTTCGGATTGGAGTGGGTATGTTTGGTCTCGTTTCACATTGGCACTTTGAATAATGACCACGGTATCTGAACATATGAGACAGAGTGGTTTTGTAGCACCAGCAGGAAGAATGAACAAATACGAGTCCGTCCATTCTTTGTTAAAGCTCTGTTTTCAAGGTCCACCTTTCTCTTTTTAGAGCACGCCATGTTAACTTGCTTCTCCGATTTACTCACTTCTCTCACTGCTTCTCTCTCACTGCTCTCGCTCCGTCTCCCGCCTGTCTGCGTGATCTCACTCGACTCACGATGCATTTTGGAATTGTGACGACCCCTCCCTTCCACCAGGGGTCTGTGTCCTGGTTGCTGCCTTCTGTCTTTCAGGATGTTGATCAGCAGCTAATGAGCCACACCTGAGCCTGATGGGGTGATGGATGTATAAATCCACAGCTCAACAAGGATCGGGCGCTCCTCTCCGCTCCTCTCGCCTCCTCTCCGTCTCTGGTGTAGAGGACCTGGTGGCGAGGTGCCTCTCCGCTCCTCTCGGTGCCTCCTCTCGGTGCCTCCTCTCCTCCCTGCCTCCTGTGTGGAGGACCTGGCTTGTTTGTTTGTTTGTTTGTTTGTTTGTTTTGTTTAGTTATTGGTTCATTAAATAAATGTGTATTTATTACTTTTAACTCGTCTTGTCTCCCTCATGTTGCGGCCTTTTGAGCCGGGTCGTGACAGAATAAACATTCGATTGGCTGAGTAGCGTCACGTGAGATTATTTACAATGTATGTAATTGGTCAGTGTGTTTCCTGAACTGCTGAATGAGTGCCGTAAAGGCCAGAAAAGCTGCGCAGGTTAAAACAGAAGCGCTCCGCCAAAATTTATAATTCTCAATTATCCATCAATTATACGTCCGGGTCCGGATAGGACAGCGTCTGGGTCCGGATGCGGACCGTGGTCCGCCTATTGGCGACCCCTGATATATAGTATAAAATTGTGTTTTATATTAAACTGGGCCTAGTGCGATGTATAAATATAACTTGTTATTGTGCATTCAATACTAAGCTATTCAAATACACAGGTTCATATATTCATGTTTTTATTTTAAACATGAAGGTACAGTGAGTAGGGTGGCCATGCCACTGCCATTTAGAAACACACCTTGTCAACTGATACCAATGCCAATATCAACATTGTCTGTTAATTGCATGATAATCATGCAAGCTATTCAGATTGATGTTTTCATTTTAAACATAAATCTGGAAATGAAAATGAGTGATGACTTATTAGTGCCACTGCCATGCATAAACAGACCTGTTATCTTGCATACAATACTGAACTAGTAAAATAATGGACAGATTCATATTTGGAAAAAAAATAAACATTTTTTAAAATTGTCTAATCAACAAAAAACTTCGCGGACCCCCTGTTGAAGACCTCTGCTCTAGATTGTTTAGATGTAGAAAATTGAAGCCAATTGGTGAAAGTCAATGGAAGAAAAGTCTAATTATATATCAGATTTTACAGCTATTTCTAAAATTCCTGTTTAAATTTAAATAAAAGAAAAAAATACCTTCTGTAAAAAGATAAATACATTCTGTATTTTCACAGCAGAGATCCAGCTTTCGTTTGATGTGTGCTCATGCCCCATGACGCAAACTCAGTGAATTATTCTGTGATCACACAAAATAGCATTTCTTATTGACCTTCATGGTTATTTTGCCAGACAACTTCATGATCATAAAAACGAGATTAGATGGATTAGTGTCAGTCAGCAGTACAGGAGTGTGTTTCTTTACACCTGCCTGTACAGCCTTTATTTATAGATTTAACCAGTTTGTGTGGATGTAGAGGCAGTCGTACCCAACCCATCAAACTTTAACAATGTTTCCCATTGTTTCACTAATGGCCCTTCAGTAGGCAAAGCAGACACTCACACTTAAATCCTCAACTTTGAACAAGCCCCCCAGCTCAGGGAGGGGGAACATCAGATATTTACATTCTAACAATACATTGACACCTCCATTCACCCCTTCCTCTTCTGAGCTTTGTCACACAAATACATTATTTTATTACCCTTGCTTTCCCATGGGAATCTTCACATCTTGAGGCGTTATCTATGCGAGTCAAAAGGTCAAACCACCAAAAGGCTGACAATAGAAACAGGTAAATATCTCACAGTATTAGGAGAATTAGTAAAGTATAAATTCTCCATCACACCAAGCATACCTGCTGTTGTGGCTCATGTATGTGCAGCAGCGCAACTTCACCTCATACCCAGTTATAACCAGCCAGTCTTCACTGCTTTCTTATGCAGCACTCCAGAAGCTGCAGATTAATCAAGATATGCCGTGCTACCTTGAGCTGGCTGCAGGGATTAATGAGTAAATGAACTGAAAGAGAAGCCTTTCATACAGTATAAAGTACCTGTCCTGCAGACAACCGATTCTGAAAGAGTTATCAATATTAATGAACAGATAAATGCAGGCTGACATTCCAGCTTTAATCACATCAAACATATCGCTTTACACCAATTTAAATGGTTGGAGAGTGTTTTTTTCCAAAATTGTTTATTTACATCTTAAGCATTCATGCATTATTGCTCTTCTTGACAAAATCCCCAAATTGCAAGCTTTGCGCGAACAGACATGGTTCTGAAATGTCTGTTGTCAGCGCAACATCTAAGAATAGGGACATGCAGTCTAGTTACATAATACTATTTTATCCAGTCCACTGAGTTTGATATGTGAGACATAGATGTCCAATACCTGTGCCTCACTGTACTCAGACATGACAATATCCCCTCCTCTTTGCAAACCAAGTCATCAGCAGTGTTACAGGCTGTATGTTCTTCTGCATATGTGTCTGTGTTCATGATTGCGTGTGTCTTCCAGGCAGATTCAAAGGTGTATCTCAGTGCCAGCAGTAATTCATAGTGATTTACTGTAGCTGCCAGCAGTTGGATCACACTGAGAGATAGACTCTGCATCTACCTCCCCTCTTTGAAAGCTGTCCGCAGAGAGACACAGAAAGCTAGACAGCGTCAGACAGAAAGACGTGATGCATTCACACTGAAGGCGAAGATGTGAAGTCTGATCGGATCATATCTGATACTTTGGCAATGATGTGTAAAGGATCAGAGAGGTGTGTTGAAGAAAGTCACAGATAAAAACATTCAGCCACTGGCCAAGAAGACAGTTTTTTTTTTTTAAATAAATAGTCTCCGTCACTTGATGCAGACAGCACCAAATGCATAGATTGGTAATTTCAGCTAATGATTTGGGATTTGAGTAGGTTCTCAGTATAAAATCCGTGAGCCGCTACTCTCCAAGCAGTTGTGCAGTGTTTCACCACACCCAGCAGTGATGTCACAGTGTACTGACACACCCTCAAGAACACATCTACATCTGCAAAAACAAGATTTTCAGCTGCAGTTCTTTTTGGAGGGTGCAACTGAATATCAGTGCAGCTGTTATCCTGACATATGACATATAATGCAAAAACAAACACTTCTCACTCCGCACTTAATACATGCCGGCCTTCACCTCATGGGTTGTAGGTATTTTTCACATATTGGGGGCATAAAACACTTAATTTCTTGCATTCTGATGGATTTTCTCTGCATCAATTTATGGTGGATATATTTGTATTTATGTAAAGGAAAACACAAAAATCAGGCCCAGGTGACAATTCGAATTATAAAACTATAATTGAATATAATGCAGTCAGGCATTCTGTATTGCTTTGAAATTTAGTTCTCCTGTAGATCAACTTCTTTCATTTAATGCTGTCTCAGCTGAGTCAACACACATTTATGCATGTTTTACTCTTCCTCCTTTTTTGTGTCTTGTTTTGGAAAGTAACATCGATATATGTGCATGTGGCACCAACACACCTTCATGAAACACTTTCCATCCATCCATCCATCCATCCATCCATCCATCCATCCATCCGCTTATCTGGGGCCGGGTTGTGGGGGCTGCAAGCTTAGCAGGGCATTTCAGACGTCCCTCTCCCAAACAACATGTTCCAGCTCTTCCTGGGGAACCCTGACATGTTCAAACGAGATATAAAACTTTTCCATCATGTTCTAGGTCTGCCCCGGGCCAACTTATCAGTTGGACATGCCCAGAAAACCTCTAAAGGGAGGCGTCCTGATCAGATGCCCGAACCACCTCAGCTGTCCCCTTTCATCGCCCTATTATAACATGACCTCAAAACTTTTTCTTGAAATATTATGACATTATTCTGGAATTCTTTTAACAGGTCCTCATGCCTCGCCCTAGTTGACATACTGGAATTCTGCATTTTGGGTTCTCTTATTCTCTCGTTAATATGTGGCTGTATTAGTGCAGCTTTTATCGTGTTTACTCCAATCAAAATTAAAGTTCTCTGCTACTTTTTATTTGGGGGGACAAATGCAGGTCAAAATGTTAATGTCTCTGAGGTAATTGTAATACATAGAGTTTATGTGCATGTTATATGCATATTCTATAAATACTCCATCATAGCACACACACGTTTCTTTGTCCTCTCATTGACACTCTGCTCTTCCTTCCTCATTTTCTTGTCATCTACCACTTAAAATGACAGTATACAATTTCTGCTCACAGAACAGAATGAATGACATTGTTTTTCAAAAAGTCAAAAGTGCTTTTTCTCCACATGACTCTGATTGATGGGCTGAATTGTTCCCTCTTCACCCCCAAACGTCTCCTATTCAACCTACAAAGTCACTATTTTAATTTTGGATGCTGCTGATTGAAGGTGTAGATGAGGCCACTTTTCCTGTCATCATTGGCCTTTCAGAGTGAGCCGGCTTTCAGCTGTAATCAGCACAGACAATCACAGGCTAATGTGACAGTTAGAAAGAATGAAATAAACATTGGACATATCCATCTGGAAAGAGACAGGAAATAGATCTATATTTGCTTGCTCTTTAGTTGGGTTATGTATGTTAACCACCGTGGATGTGGTGGTGTCTTGAACCTCCACTGGGTGGGGAGAAGTACATGTAAATGTTTTAGAGACAGAAATGTCAGCACTAGGGCTATCACAATCATCAAGGTTCATTTTCTGTCATTCTACAACACAGGGTTTCACAACAGTTGTAGTACTTTATGCTACACACGAAAAAAAAACTAACAGAACAGAATAAAGTTATTTTTTTATGGTGGAATAGGGGGAATAAATTGCCAGATGGCAGCAGGGTGAACAGACTGTTGATGGGTGGGTAATGTCTTGCTTGTGTGTCTTTCTCTGTGCAGGCAGCTCACCGATATCACTGATGCTTGGTAGATTGGTTCAAGTGATGTTCTGGCCTGTTTAAGTCACCCACTGCCCTCCTGTCCTGGGCCGTGCACAAACCATGCCAGTATGTAATGTTTCCATTTTAAATGACACATGTAGAATACCATTTTTTAATGAAATATCACAATTTTAAGTTTAGTTTTGGCTGCTTTTTCTGATGAAAGTGTTTGTCCAACATGATGTGTATAGGGACCGTCAGAAAGATGAAAATCTGATGAGAATGGTTCTTTCTCACAGATTCTGGATTAGTGAAATGGTGTAGTTTTGGCAATTGTTTGAGTAAAAGATCCTTTTTAATTCCGCCGGCGGGTTTTAGGGTTTAAGTTTCCTTAAAGGGGAGGTCCATTATTTATTTTATAAAATGTTAGTAAGTATAAAATTCTGTTCCAAGGAGATGGGCATCAATCCACTCCTCGAATGAAAGTGGTCACACAAAGTGTCAAACCCACACATAATTACCATTAATAATTATCATCTATCATAGAGCTTTATAGCAGCTTTCAACTTATTGTTTGGTTTTACAGCCCACAACAGTTTTGGTTTACTTTCACAGCTCTCACCAGTTTTTTTTCCAGCAGTATCTGTTTTAAATAAAAAAGCTGTGAAAAGCCCACTGCAGCCTACACCACCTGCTCAGCACCAAACAGCAAGCATACAAAGTCTAGACTAGCTGGTGATGGTTGGACTGAATATTGGATCATCATGTGGCCAGAAACACAAAAAAACACCGGATGTATAAATAGGCTTAGGCTTGTTGATTTTGACTTTTCATCAAACCCAGGTATACTTTTATACAGCCGTATATACATTACCTATATATATATATATATATTAGCATACCGGTGTATGTTAATGTATATTCATTAATGTCCATCAATTCTTCTTACAAACTGTACAAATGGCAAAATACACAATGTACAATTAACTTAAAAACAGAATATATTTTGATATGGAAATGCTCTTAAAGTCAATACAAACAATGTGAAATCAAAGAACCATGATACGTACTACAGTATATGGCCCTGTATCAGGGCTGTTGGTTTGAATGCCTGACAAAGATCTATGATCAAACATCTTCAGCTTCATTCCCCTGAACATCGTTCTCTCAGTTTTTAAAGCTGTGTCTGAGTGGTAGCGTAGTGGTTCACTTCCCTGGTTTGTGTTGTCTTCGTTTAGGATTGCATACAGCATTATGATTTTTTTATTTAACCCTCTCCCTCGCTCTTATTGCTCAGTGTATGCAGTATGTATGAACTGCGCTGTGCCACTTGACGTTAGAAGTGCTCTCAAGACGAATTAACCTGCACAACGCTCCTATATCACCTCACCCAGCAAAGGAAACGGGGGCCTTGCATCAGCCGTTTAATCTGCTCATTAATTATACAATAAGCTTACAGAATTATAATAATTGTTTACCAATTGAAAACCACCATGGGCATGATTCATCTTTTAAAGATGTCAATACAGTAACAATGCCAACACCATCTCGTCACTGTGTCCCGCCACTCAATACAATGCCACTAATTTATTCTGCAATGGAATGAATGCATGCCCGTAATGCTGATCACCACAATGTGTACGTCTGCCATCCCACAGGAGAGAGAGAGAGAGAGAGAGAGAGAGAGAGAGAGAGAGAGAGAGAGAGAGAGAGAGAGAGAAGAGAGAGAGAGAGAGAGAGAGAGATGAGAGAGAGAGAGAGAGAAGAGAGAGAGAGAGAGAGAGAGAGAGGAGAGAGAGAGAGAGAGAGAGAGAGAGAGAGAGGAGAGAGAGAGAGAAGAGAGAGAGAGAGAGAGAGAGAGAGAGAGAGAGAGAGAGAGAGAGAGAGAGAGAGAGAGAGAGAGAGAGAGGAGAGAGAGAGAGAGAGAGAGAGAGAGAGAGAGAGAGAGAGAGAGAGAGAGAGAGAGAGAGAGAGAGAGAGAGAGAGAGAGAGAGAGAGAGAGGCCCCTATGCACAAACATGTAAAAAGGCCCTCCACCCCTCCTTGAAGGCAAAATGCACAAATTGAAAGAGACACAAAATGACAGCAAACAACACAGCTGTTTTGCATCTCTTGGTAGCAGTTTTGTGTCTCTCTGTCTTAATGTTTATCTTTGCGTTAGCTCTACATGTCTTTGGCCATGTTCAAACTTGTTTTTTCAATGTGACTTTTGTGATCGGATGCCCCGGTTCAGCACTCAGCTGTGTCCACATGTGTCCACACTTAACACTTCAATGCGACCTACTGGAGCAGAAAGTGATCGCATATATTTCGTGGTCAAACGAGCGGGCTGTAAAATGGCTGATAAACACATTTCATTTTCAATAAATTCTTCACAATTAAAGTTATACGGCCTGCATGAGCTAAGCAGCTCAGCTGCGTCTCTTCATGAGTTTCATCCTCTTGCCTATTTTTTGTGTGCTTTACAAAAACATCTTTTGATTGTATATTAACATATCAGCAGCATTACTACAGTTTTGATGTCTGTATCTGTAGTAAATATGTCACAGAAGTGATAAAAAGGCAATGTTTATTTTCAACTCAACAGAATCTTCATTTGTTAAGGCTTTTATTCAGAAATGTTGAGGAAAATGCAGTTACTTTCACGGCATCATGAATGAATCGAGTACCGGCCTTTTAATTGCGGATTGTTACAATTATTTACAGATGAAATCATGCTTCTCAACCTTTTTCTATCAAAAACAAATAAAATTGACATTCATAATGAAATGAAATAAAACATTCTGTCCATTACAAAAGGCAAACTATGTAGAAAAAACATCTGGCAGCTGCATCAACACTGTCTGTGTGGACACTACTAGAGACGTAGCAGTGCTCATGCAGGTGGTGTGACCCAGTGGCGGGCCGTGCATTTTATACCTGGGCCTTCACTCCTGTCCTCATTATGACTCCACAGCTACGGTTATTATTTGTTTCGTGTAAAAATGAAGCTCAACACCTACAAATACACTAATTGCAGAGTGCAGATATATGAATACGCCGAGAGTGCGTCTCCTCTCTGCTCTGACTGTTGCGCGAGGCTGCTGTTAGAGTAACCTGTCAGTGCTTTGGGGCGGCTCACGGCAGCACCCGCTGCTCGTTCACGACAGTGCAGAACGTACGTGAGGGTTTGGAAAGTCACCAGATTTAGCGATAGTTCAATAACAATTAGTTTAACAATAGTTCCTATCACATATAAAACCAAAGAAATATACATCTTCATAAAAACAAGTTGTACAAATAATAATATATAAACAAGCATCTTAAAGCTACTGCAGATGTAAAAACAAACGCATTTAACTTACCAGAGCTGCTGTTCACTATTTAAAGACAAAGTCCATCCTCCTTTCTTTGTTAATAAAGAGTTTAATCTCACGGTTGTTCAGTTCATCCGTGTGTTTTAGTTCCAGTAAGAAGTCCTTCTGGATTCATGGACGCCAGTGAAGACAGTCGAGCCTCCCCAGTTGTATTTCTTGAATACGTTTTAATGCGTTTGAGGCTGAAAATGTCCGCTCGGCAGAGGCAGCAGATATTGGGATTGTCACCGCCCAACATGTAAGGCTAGCCCACTGACCAATCACGTATGGCTAGGCCAGCTAGCAGGCTCTGACATGTCAAAGAATATGCCCAACATGTCAAACTAAAGATCTGATTGGTTGAACACTATGACAATCAACAATATCGTCCCCATTCACTTAAACTGCACATGGATTCACTTGTGAGTCTGCAGGCCTCGGGCCTCTCTTCTTACCTAGAGACACAGAGGTGAAATCTGATTGGATAAAAGCTCTACTTAAAACAAGCTGCACTGGAAGCAGAGCAACTGAGGAAGACAGTAGCTGTGCAATGAGAAAATAAGATAATGGGGAAAAATATTATAATACATGTAGTGTATTTATGAAAAATTATTAAATTATAAAATAGCTATAACTTTGTGATTCTGTTTAGGCCAGCAGAGAAGGGTTAGCAGGCCCTGTCGGCCCACCACTGGTGTGACCCGGACGTCAGACAGCAGGTCTCAGCTGGGCTCCTCCTCTCTTCCCTTTCCTCGGTAGAGGAACTCCCGTGTGGAGGGGAAGATGATGTAGACCTATGATAAATTGTCCAGATTGTGCCCACATGCCTGTCCACCTCGGTATGTGGTGTGGCTGATCAAATCCCAGTGGGAGCAAGAACCGATCAGGGAGCGTACAGACTTGACAGTAAATGAGTCCTGGCATGATTGGATGTCAAGAGTCCCATTGAAAAGACCAGTGTAACCATGGCCTTAGTGTCGCTTTGCATCTTTTTGTAATAGTTTTGCTACTCCTATTGTCTTTGGAGTTGTTTTGTGTCTCTTTTAGCAGTTTTACACCTTTAGGTGATCAGATTGAAAGTACAAATATCATGGGTTTGGATGGGCGGTTCAAGAAGTACCAAAGCAGCATTCTGAGTAATTTATTGACTGATCCCCTCTCTTGGTCACTCTCTCTCTCTCTCAAACACAGTCCTTGTACCTGTCCTTGTCTCAGTCCTAAAAATTGTGCTACTATAATGCATGAATTCAACAGTATGTGGGCTGGGTGGTTGGTTAACACATATTGTATGCGGGTTGGGCAGTGCAGATTGGCTCACATAATGGGTTGGATGGGTGCGGGTATTAAAAACACATGTAATCACTCATTCTACCAGTTTGCTTGTTTTCAGTTGAACAGAGCGATCAGGTCTCAATGTGGCCACTAGAGACACACGTTAATACCAGGTGTAAATGTAATCAGGTTAAATCCTATCGAGATACAATCTGGATACAAAATGCATTTTTTGTGGCTCTATGGAGTAGTTGTGCATGTCATTGTGTCGTTCTGCCTCTCTGTGATTTTTTTGCTTCACTTTTTCTCCTTGTAATCATTTTGCGTCTCTTTATAGTAGTTTCATTGAATTTCCACTAAGAAAGGCTCTGTCACAAGGGCTTACAAAATGAACACTTTGGAGCAATTGAAAGTAAAAATAAAACCAACCAAGGGCAAAGCTCACTGGTGTGTTGGAGGCTGTCTGAGTAGGTGGGATGAACACAAGTCAGAAAATTGTTCAAGGCAAACCTCCAAATGTCAAAGGTTATAACAATATGGATGTTTCTATACTGTAGACAGTAATGTCATTGAATTTCATTCTACGTAGTTGGTACAAAATTCTCAATACAAGAATGCTATGCATAGCTGGGATGATATAGAGAAAAAACAACAACTGTTGGCTATGTGAGACACGACTGCTTCACCATTATTTCACGGTTGGGGTTTTTGCTCACTCCATGAACCAACTCATTCTCACTCCTAACTGGAAGGTGCCGGATTTTGAATGAATGCAGCCCAAGGCTCGCTGCATCTGGCTGTGGCCTAAAGATAGCCACATACTATAAGCCTCGGTACACCATGGGTTGTGTGGCCTGGGAACGGGAACAGGCCGCACATCCTGCTTACGGGGGTCAAAATGATCTTTGCTGATGCCCAGAAGAGTCTGGAACACAGCAAAAGAAAAAAAAGAAAAGAGAAACTACAGGCAGAGGGCAGTGTCTCTGCAGATACAGACGCCACATCACACTTCTAGTAGGTCATATTGAGAGGGATTATTTTTGTATCAGTCTATGCTCAGTTTTTTTTAGGAAATTGTTGTATATTAAACTTTAAAGGATTCTATGTTAACTGAGACAAAAATGCCGGTCCTCACTTTAATTGCGCCAAGGGGTTTGCTTCACCCTCTGACTCGCGTGTGCGTTAGACTCCTTGGACCCTGTTTCAAGACGGGTCGGGTGGGTTGCCGACATCGCTGCAGACCCCTGACGCCTTTTACTTGAGCCGTATATACCTGGGTATAGGGGCGAAAGACTAATCAAACCAGTAGCTGGTTCCCTCCGAAGTTTCCTTCAGGATAACTAGCGCTCAGAGTTTTTTCCCCACTGCATTCACGTGAATATGGTGTATAGAAAGTGTTGAATCATAATTCACGGTGCCCACGTTCCCTGAAGGCAACGTGGTTGAGGAAGGTCGTCAGCCTTCTTTGTTATGCTGTCACTCATGATGACACGCCCCTCTCAGTTGATGCCACGCCCCCACACCAGATCAGGGCCAAAAGTCTGAACTGAAAAAAAAAAAGTGAAAAAAAGTTTTTAAACCCAAAAAAATAAGATTTGAATCTGAAAATAGAAAATCTGAAAGTGAAAAATATAAGAACTCAAGTATCAAAATATATGTAAAATGTATTCAAAAAAATTCCAGAACTGAATACAAATTATATTCAACCCCAAAAAACTTTTCAGTCACTTATTTTTATTTTGAATACATTGCTGTATTTTTCAATGTTCAAGACCACAACTTGAACTTTCAGGTTTAAATTAGTTTTTCAAATTATTAAAACTATTGACCTGGATTTGGCTCCATATATGTGTCAATGCCACCAGTGTAATGCCGTGTGATTGGCCGTCCCCGGGGAACTCCGTTTGCAGAGTAGCTAATGATTATCTGCTGGGTTGATGATTCTGCTGTAGTGAGTCAGTGATGGCTTGTGTGCACATGCAGAGGCTTCCTCCCTCTTGTATGAAGGCAAATCACTGTCAAAATCTGAGAGCGCAAATGAGATCCACGCGCGCTTCCAAATCAAACAGCCGCACGCGTATTTTACTTTGACGAGCACTTTTACATCACTCTGCGAGCAAAATTCTCTCTCGCGCGAGTAAAATTTGCTTGCGAAACTTTAACCTGCTCGCTCGCTCGCTCGCCAGTAGATTTTCTTTTTGACAGTAAGTGGGTGGACCCAGTCTCCATTGTATCTCTACATCTAATTGGTTACAATCCTGGTCTTTGGATAGACCGGATATCACTCTGACACAGACCTAGGTCTGTTAGAGGTGGTTTTCAATCCGCCACTAAACACTACTGTACTCCACTACATCTCAGCATGTTATACTTTTGTCTGACAGGTTTTGTAAACTTTTCAGACTGTAGAGGCTGATGAAATACAAATTATGTTAATAGCGTTTTGAAATACAATAATTACAAATGTGTTTCTCTTGTGAATGGAGTCAAGTTGCTCAGATTGGTTTACATTCACTCCATCATTCTATTACAGACAATGTGTGTCTTGTGACAAACAGCTCAAAGAAACTCTTGATCTTAATTGATTAAAACATGATGTGATCATATGTAATCATACTGTTGTGTTTACAGAAGAGCTATAATGTAGTTGTATAATATGAGCAACAATTTGGACCCGCTCAAAGATCTGGAGCCAAGATTAGGGACCACTGTTTGTATATTATCTGTTTGCACAACTTAAACCACTGACAAGTAGTTAGTGGATGAAAAATGATTCAGATCCTTCACTGCAGTAAACGTACTAATACCATGATGAAACAATCCACTACGAGTAAAATACCTGCATTCAAAACCTCAGTCAAGTATGTTATTATCAGCAAAATGTACTTTAAGTGTAGAAAGTAAAAGTACCCGTGCAGTAAAATGTACATTATTTGCCCCTGACCTGTAGTGAAATCTGACAATCTCCCCCTAGCGTCTGTGTCAGAGTGATAGGTCTGATACAATGATACAATCCTGGTCTATCCAAAGACCAGGATTGTAACCAATTAGATGTCGAGATACAATGGAGACTGGGTCCGCCCACTTACTGTCAAAAAGAAAAAACACTCGCCAGCGAGCAGGTTAAAGTTTCGCCAGCGAGCAGGTTAAGTTGCTCGCAGAGTGATGTAAAAGCGCTCGTCAAAGTAAAATATTTAATTTGCCTTCATACTCTTTACTCACACACTGTCCCCCTGGACATCAGTCCCTCCAAATATTAAAACACACACACACACACATGCATGAACAGAAGACGCTCAGCAGTCACTTCAGCTGAGTCAGGGAAAAGAGGAAGGGTAGGGGGTGTTTGTTTGATGTGCATCTTGTGTCCCCTGAGGGCTTCAGTCCGTGGGAACCGGGTGCTGCTGGAGTCTCGTGGTGCAATCCAATACCTTAGATAGCCTCTCTGTCCCCTATCTGACAGAGGAGAACAGTTTCACTTTGTTCAGTATCGACGAACAATGTTCGGATGCTGAGATCCAATAAAAGTCTTCTGAGTATTCATCGATTTGCAGATTTATTCAGCGTGTAGGTGGAATCAAGAAGAGAACGTCAACACACATCAGAGGAATGATGGAGGGAAAAGCAGAGATAGAGAAGTGATACTGAAAATGTGCTTGGTCTGCAATCAGTTTGGAGTTTGGAAAACTATGACTTTAAGGTGCAACTTGTAATGCTCCAAAGAAATTCACCTCTAGAATTAACAGCAGGGCAAGAACACGTAGAATTCAACCAAACTGCTGAAACTATGAGAGCCAGTAGAAATAACACTGATATCTTCTAACCTTCATGTGTTCCTTCACAGTTTGCTCACTTTTATTCATTTGGATGATGTGTTTGCTGCTGTACCTCTCCGCAACTCACACCAAGCGCAATTACTTGTCACGTTACTCGTGGGAATTTGATCATGAGATAATTTGTGCTAATTTGCATCACCTGCGCTAGACACGTTGGAGAGGAGGTGGGGCTCCCCTCCTGCAGGGGCGGACTGGCCATAGGGGATACCGGGGAAATCCCTATGATGGAGTTGGACTAGTCCAATACAGGCCCATGTCCATCACTAACCGGCCCTCCCTCTGACATCGCCGGACACGACTATATTCTATGCTTCACAGAACACGTTAAATTGACTCTAATACCTAAAGTCAATAATCACTGACTGAGATTTATACTACTCCTCGCGATCTGTATTCACACTCATGGTTTCCATCTTCTTTACTCATCTAATCTCTTCCGTCAGTCTAACTTTGTTTTAGGTGTTATTAAATGTCAATCACTCTAGCCCAGGGGTTCTTAACCTTTTTGACCTCGGGGCCCAACTTTTCAAATACAAAGTGGCCCGGGGCCCATTCAAATATACTTTGTGCCACACGTCTGGCTATGAGGTAGCTGGCTTTCAAAGCACATTTGGAGTTACCAGTCAGTGACACGACAGACCTTTTCTGGATCTGTAGGTCATTTTCCTTTCTCTTGAAAAATTCCACCGGCTTTCCCACGAGCGTTGGATGTTTGGTCGCTAGGTGTCGCTTTAGTTTCGACGGCTTCAGTGCTTCGTTTGATAGCATTAGCCCACATTCCACACACTGGGCTCTCGGCTCTGCCTCGTTGCCTCTGTTCACAAAGCCGTACTTCAGAAAGTCAGGATTGTACTTGCGCACACATTTAGACTTTTGGGGGGGTATGGCACCACTGTCGTCTTCATTTTTTCTTTTTAAAAACGTATCCATGACTTTCGCTACAGGCTAGCGGCTAGCTGAGTCATCTTCTGCTTATTGGAGTTTGTTAAATAAATGACTGACGCATTACCACCAGCAAGTGTCGGGAAGCTTTATTGTAACTGAGCGTCTCATGGATAACAGTAATATCTCTGGTGTCTTCAATTGATAACCTATGCCAGGGCCACATGAGAAACAGGGACTGTTGTGGAGGGCCGGACCAATAGACTGAATGCAATCCTGCTCAATATTATTCCACCTCTTTATAAGAAGCAGTACATTGTATGGTTTTGATAAGCTGCGAGTGGTAAGAGTAAATATTATGATCAGTGGTGGAATATAACTAAGTATATTTGCTACTATGTACAAATTCAAGGTACTTTACTTGAGTATTTCTATTTTATTTAACTTTGTACTTCCACTCCACAACATCTCAGAGGGAAAGATTGTACTTTTAACTCCACTACATTTGTCTGGCAGCTTTATTTACTTTGCACATTATAACTTTTCAAACCCTTCCTAACTACCCAAACTGAACAACAGAGAGTATAAAGGAGTTAAAATGAGCTCCACCTGAAACATCTGCAGCAAGAATAATGATCCAAACAAATATAAATATGTAATATTCATATATAATAGTAAAACACTGACAGGGATCATGTTTCTGTTAATTAGTACTTTTATTACTATTGTTTGTAGTCCAATGACCTCATGTTCTGTGTTTTAGTTCAGTGAACGAGTGACTGAAGTCAGGGTGAATGTGTGAGGTGAGATGTGAAGGACAGCTGACAGGTGATGTCAGTGAGAGAGGATCTGGATCTGGATTCATTAAACTCCATCACGGAGAATGTTTGTTCACATATGTAGGTCGATCCAAAGAGAACCACATCTTCTGAGCATGTTGATTTAGCAGCTTAGCTACAAAGCCTCAGATGTCCGTGTCGCTCTGCATCACCAACACATCCCAGGTAGCCAACATGACCTGGCCCAGCTCCGGAGTAAGATCGGCATGCCGGAAGAAACGCGTCGGGCCGAGTCCGGTTGCCGACTCGGCTGAGACTCGGGATGAATGACGCCCCAGAATCAGGCCAAATACACCGGCCCGGTTCCGGCTGCCGACACTGCTATTATTGGGATTGCAGTGACGCTGCTCGCACATCCACGAACGTACTAACGTACGTACATTTAGATAAAAGACAGCAGCAGTCGCCTTCAAAATAAAAGCAATGCAGCTGTATTCCGTGCATGATGTGGCTACAATTATTTACGTTTTATTCCTAATTTCCCATTGACGTCCCGCGGGCTGGTCGGCGACAGCCATGTACGCGGGCCGTACAATGCCCAGGTCTGACCTATGCGGTCCCGCGGCCCTCGCGGCCCACAGGTGCAAAACTGAAAGTTTTTTGCGGCCCTCTAGGTGGCGCTCGCGGCCCAATCGTTAAGAATCACTGCTCTAACCTACTCAACACTTGCGTCACTCGCTCGCAGACGAAGCCGTTTTTGAGCGCGAGCCGGCAGCATGGCACCGGTACCCAGCATGCAACACTACTGATACCACTGATGTTCACACCCCATCGTATGTTCTGTTCTGTTCATTTCTACATGTCTTTTGCTTTCTCATTGTTTGTCACCACTGTAATATTCGTAGACACTTGTATTATATGTCCTTTCTTTCCATAGAATAGGTCATGTATTTCACGTATGTGTAGAACATATTTAGTCTTGCTGATCTGACATAAACCTCAGTGAAGAAGCACAGAGGGGAGGCACACAGTACCTCTGCCTCAATGAAGGGGGCGCGCGAGAGCCCACGGGTCGGGTTCATGCTTGTAGTTCCGTTACTCTTCTTCTACACTTCTCTTCTTCTTCTTATATTTTGCTTTGACTGCAAACATTGAAGATTAAATATCTAAGCTTTAACAATTCTCAAAAAACAGGGAAATATGACCAAATCAACAGCAATTCAACGTCGGACAGGTAAAGTAACCTTTGATGTGTTTGTTGTTCTCTTTATAAATCCCTG